>JAABKJ010007545.1:46077957-46225885 GCA_011634705.1 Andricus grossulariae | reverse complement strand
CAAATGCATTATTGTGGCATCTGTTGACGGAAAAATTCTGAGAAAAATAAACTAAAAGGACTGAGATTGAAAAAAAAAACTTTTTTGTCGACAAATACCCAAATAATGCATTTGTTTATTGAATTTGTTAAAAAAATATATAAAATTTATCAACCAATTATGAATTTCGCTGAAATTATCGTGAAGTTCCTAATTTGAAAAACTGATATCGAAAAAACGAATTTTTCCGTCCACAGATGCCCGAATTGTTTATTAAATTTGTTTAAAAAAATCATAAAATTTATCAATTGATCATGAATGTTGCTGAATATATTATGAAGATCCCAAGTAAAAAATCTGAAGAAAAAAAAAAAAAAATTTCCGTCGACAGGTGTCCCAATAATGCATTTGTTTATTAAATTTGTTTGAAAGAATCATAAAATTTATCAATAAATTATTAATTTTGCTGAAATTATCATAAAGTTCCTGATTGAAAAAGTTCACATAAAAAAAAACTAATTTTTCTGTCGAGAAATGCCTGATTAATGCATTTGTTTATAATATAAACAATAATAATCTTAAGCAAAACTTTTTTTTAAAATATTTTTTCCATTCAAATTTCTTTCAATATAACTTTAAAAAAAAGCGTAAAATTATGGATAATCGTAGAAAACATTCCTTCAACTAATAATTTGTTTATAAATTTTTGTTTCGTTCATTATATAATATTGAAACATCAACTGTTTTTTCCATGAAACTTAGGCGATTTCAACCATTTTCCTATTATTGACGAGCACCAGGAACGTCAAATAGAAAAAATTGCCATTTTTTTGTCACATTTGTTTATTTATAAAAAAATTGAAAGCCTAATTTAAAAATCAGGTTGAACAACTCTCTTAGAAATCTTATCAGCTTCTTTTCAATTTTTTTTTGGTCCAAATCGGTCAATATTTGTGAGCTCTACGTTACTTTGAACCAAAAAAGTAATTTTTCCCCCTCCCTCACGCAACTGGTTAACGCTCTACTCACGTATAGTGGCGACCCCGGTTCAAATCCCGGCCGAGGCAGATTTTTTTTTTCTTTAAAAATTATTTTCCATGAGTAATCGCTTAAGCATCGCAATATGTATTAATTAAAAATAAAATAAAATAATAAAAAATTGTAATAAAAAAATGTTTTTTATTTGTTGTAGAACGAAATGTTCGGCTCGGGTAACGACCCAAGGTCAGCGGCAATTCGTAACAAGAGGATCGGATCACTGTCAATCAACAATTCCGTTGACGTGTTGAGACAGCGAGTTCTATTGGAATTAGCACGCAGAAAGGCGATGCAGGATCAATACCAGATTGACGAGAATCGACGAATGATGCAGACAGTTGGAAAGCGCTCGAATTCCGATTTTGTGACCGGATATCCTACGAGTTCTAACAAGGAGAGCAACAGTGGAATCTATCTAATCGAAGAGAGGCCGAATGATCGAGATCAGAGCCAATCTCCTGTTCGGATTTCGGACAGGACAGCTTCTGTCTGGCTCGAGGGGAATGATCATGATCACGATCATGATCACGATCAGGACCAGACGCGAAGGGTTACTTTATTTCTATTTACTTACATATTATTTCTAGTATAGCAACAGCTCAGTGCGCAGTTACTCACTCGAGTATATTGCGCAATATTACGCATTCAAATTGAAACCGGTTCAGACGGCCCTGACTGTTTACGTTTGGATACCCCCGATTTGTGGCCAAGGCTATTTGCAGGCAACCCCCGAAACTGGACTGAAACCGAGAGTTTGGTGTAATAGCAGAAAATGCACACGCGCTAAGCGCGCGTTCACATCCGGGATTTTAATTTCCTAAGATTACAAATATGAGGAATTTAGAAATACAAAATAACAAATTTTCAAATACTAGCAGTAAATTCAAGCGCGCGCATTCACGTCCTAAGATTTTTATTTCCTAAGATTAAAAATATAAACAATTTAAAAATCTATAATAAAGTTTGTTTAAGTACTAACAGTAAATGCAAGCGCGCGCTCACGTCCTAGGACTCTTAATTTCTAAGATCAAAATTATAAACAATTTCAAAATACATTTTACATTTTTTTAAATAATATTAGTAAATGCACGCGCGCTAATCTCGGGATTTTCATTTTCCAGCATTACAAATATAAACAATTTGAAAATCCAAAATCACAAATTTACAAACAATAGCAGTAAATGTAAGCGCGCGTTCACGTCCTAGTGTTTTTTCTAAAATTAAGAATATAAACTTTAAATTTTTAAATAATATCAGGAAATACATGCGCGCTAAGCGCGCGCTCACATCTCGGAATTTGTATTTCTTAACATTATAAATATAAACAATTTAAAAATCCAAAATTACAAATTTACAAATACTAGCAGTAAATGCAAGCGCGCGTTCACGTCCTACGATTTTTTTCTAAAATGAAAATATAAACTATTTAAAAATCCATAATAAAGTTTGTTTAAGTGCCAGCAGTAAATGCAAGCGCGCTTTCACGTCCTAGGATTCTTATTTTCTAAAATAAAAATTATAAACAATTCAAAAATACATATTAAATTTTTTTAATAATATTAGTAAATGCACGCGCGCTAATCTCGGGATTTTCATTTTTCCAACGTTACAAATGTAAAAATTTAAAAATCCAAAATTACAAATTTACAAATAATAGCAATAAATATAAGCGCGCATTCACGTCCTAGTATTTTTTTCTAAGATTGAAAATATAAAATATTTAAAAATCCATATTAAAATTTTTAAATAATATCAGGAAATGCATGCGCGCTAAGCGCGCGCTCACATCTCGGGATTTTTATTTCTTAACAATACAAATATAAACTATTTAAAAATCTAAAATTACAAATTTACAAATACTAGCAGTAAATGCAAGTGCGCGTTCACGTCCTGGGATTTTTTTCTAAAATAAAAATATAAACTATATAAAAATCCATAATAAAGTTTGTTTAAGTACCGGCAGTAAATGCAAGCGCGCTTTCACGTCCTAGGATTCTTATTTTCTAAGATAAAAATTATAATCAATTTAAAAATACATATTACATTTTTTAAATAATATTAGTAAATGCACGTGGGCGTTCACATCTCAGGATGTTTATTTCTTACTATTAAAAATATGAACAATTAAAAAATCCATAATAAAATTGGTTTAAATACCAGCAGTAAATGCAAGCGCGCGTTCACGTCCAAGGGTTTTTTTCTAAAATTAAAAATGTAAACAATTTAAATATCCATAATACAGTTGGTTTAAATACTAGCAGTAAATGCAAGCGCACGTTCACGTCCTAGGATTCTTATTTTCTAAGAACAAAGTTATAAAAAATTTCAAAATGCATATTACATTTTTTAAATAATGTTATTAAATGCACGCGCGCTAATCTCGGGATTTTTGTTTTTCCAACATTACAAATATAAACAATTTTAAAATCCAAAATTACAAATTTACAAATAATAGCAGTAAATGTAAGCGCGCGTTCACGTCCTAATATTTTTTCTAAAATTGAAAATATAAACGTTTTGAAAATGCGTATTAAAATTTTTTAATCATATCAGTAAATGCATGCGCGCTAAGAGCGCGTTCACATCTCGTGATTTTTATTTCCTAATATCATAAAAAGGAACAATTTAAAAATCCAAAATTACATATTTACAAATGCCAGCAGTAAATGCAAGCTCGCTTTCACGTCCTAGGATTCCTATTTTCTAAGATAAAAATTATAAACAATTCCAAAATACATATTACATTTGCTAAATAATATTAGTAAATGCACGCGCGCTAATCTCGGGATTTTCATTTTCCCAACATTATAAATATAAACAATTTCAAATTTACAAATTATAGCAGTGAATGTAAGCGCGCTTTCACGTCCTATTATTTTTTCTAGGATTAAAAATATAAACTATTTAAAAATCCATATTAACATTTTTAAATAATATCAGGAAATGCAAGCGCGCATTCACGCCCTAGGATTTTTTTCTAAAATCAAGAATATAAACAATGTAAAAATCCATAATAAAGTTTGTTTAAATACTAGCAGTAAATGCAAGCGCTCGTTCACGTCCTAAGATTCTTATTTTGTGAGATTGAAAATATCAACAATTTAAAAATCCATATCAAATTTTTTAAATAATATTAGTAAATACACGCTCGTTCACGTTCTACGATTTTTTTCTAAAATTAAAAATATAAACTATTTAAAAATTCATATTAAAATTTTTAAATAATATTAGTAAATGCATGCGCGTTAAGCGCGCGTTCACATCTCGGGATTTTTATTTCCTAACATTATAAATATAAACAATTTAAAAATAAAAAATTACAAATTTACAATTACTAGCACTAAATGCAAGGGCGCGTTCACTTCCTAAGATTTTCATTTTCTACGATTAAAAATATAAACAATTCAAAAATATATATTACATTTTTTTAATACGATCAGTAGATCTCAGGATTTTTACTTCCTAAGATTAAAAATATAAACAATTTGAAAATCCATATTAAATTTCTTAAATAATAGCAGTAACAGAAAGCGCGCTATGCGCGCGTTCACATCTGGGGATTTTTATTTCCTAACATTATAAATATAAACAATTTAAAAATCCAAAATTACACATTTACAATTACTAGCAGTAAATGTAAGTGCGCGTTCACGTCCTAGCATTTTCATTTTCTATTATTAAAAATATAAACAATGTAAAAATCACTATGAACAAAATTTTTAAATACTTACAGCAGTAAATGCACGAATACATTCACGTCCTTGGATTGTTATTTCCTAAGATTAAAAATATAACCAATTTAAAAATCCATATTAAGAGAAAAAATAGTTTTTAATACAAAATAAAAATTTCGAATAACTACTTATTTTTTCAGTATACTTATTTATTTATTTTTAAGATTATATAAATATAATATTTCTAAAATTCTTGAGAAAATTTGAAAATATTTTTACAGATTTCAGATATGTCAAATCAAATTTCATGAAAAAATTTATTTTTCAATAAAATAGTTGAATTTTCAGACAAAAAACATGAATTCTCAACGAAAAATGTATATTTCAACCAAAAAATATTGTTATTTTAATTCCAAAAGAGACCCGTTTTCTACAAAACTGTTTAAACTTTTTACCCAAAAAAATGAATTATCAACAAAAAGGTTAATTTTCAATTGAATAGTTCAATTTTCAACCAAAAAGATGAATTTTCAATCAAGAAGATTAATTTCCTGTCAAAAAATACGAATTTTCAATAAAATAGTCAAAAAAATTTTGAAAATAAATTATAAATTGACGGGGAAAATAATTGTTAACACAAAACAAAAATTTCGAAAAACTATTTATTTTTAATTTATTTGTTTGTTTTTAAAGTTATATAAATATAATTTTCCCATGTTTCTTGAGAAAATTCGAAAACATTTTTGAAAATTTTAGATTTGTCGAAAAAGTATCTAGAATATTTTTAAGCCTTAAAAAGGTCAAAATTTTATTTCGAAATCTTCAAAAATCTACATTTTGTTTACAATTTTTTTTTCAACTCTACAAATTTTCAATTATTTTAAAAATGTTTTCAAAACTTTAAAATAGCTTTTAAAATGATTCGAATTTTTCCTAAAATTTGTAAAATTTTTCAGAATAAGAAAAATTTGGTCTTAAAATGTACATTTTGTTAAAAAAATGTTTAAATATTTTTAAGTTTAGAATTATTTTTGTTTCTTTTCAAAACTTCTAAATATGTCTTGAACTTACTTGAATTTTTTTAAATTAAAAATTATTTTTTAACCATCTCTGTTTTAAAATTACTCAAATTTTTCTAAAATTATTTAAAATACAAAAAATTGCCTAAACCTTCTAAGATTGTATAAAAAATTCTTTTGAAATATTTTGCATTCTTTTCAAATATTCTTTTTAAATTAATTTTTCATCATGAAAAATCATTTAAAAATTTCTTCTCTTGAAACCTTTCAAAATTCTTAAGAACCTTTTTTCGAAATTTTTTTTTTAAATCTTCTACATTCTTTTTCGAAATTTTAGGAAATGTTTTGAAATATTTTTCAATTTTATTTTAAAATTTATTTTTAAAAATAAAAAATCAGTTTTAATTTTTCTAGGGTTCTTAAACAATTTTTTTCATTATCTTGAAATCTTTCAAACGTCTTAAAAAGTTTCTAAATTTCTTTTTCCTTCTCTTGATGTAAAAATAAATTTTTAATCTCTATTGTGAATTAAATTTATTAATTATTATTATTAATTAAATAATTAAATATTTCAGCTCCTCCTCCTTCTTACGATTCGCTTTTTGGACGAATGAGGGAGGCACACAAGGCATCAAAAGGAATTTTCGAATTTTTGAAAAACATCATCATGCTTCTTTTGGGCACAAGTCAGTATTTAAACGAACCGAAAATTAATTTAAATTAATTTAAGAAAATCGTGTAGATTTAAATTCTCATTCCATTGAATTCTACAATATTATATTTTCTATTTTTGCGTGAAAGTTAATTCTTTTTGGTTAGAAATTCGACTATTTGGTTGTGAATTTAATTATTTTGTTGAAAATTCAACTATTTTGTCAACAAGTAATTCTTTTTGGTCGAAAATTAAACTATTTTGTTGTAAATTAATTTTTTTTTAATTAATTTTTTTAAATGAAAATTTAACTATTCTAATTTTGGTTGAAAAATTCTATTTTTAGTTAAAAAATTATCTTTTTTTAGTTAAAAATTCAATTACTTGGTTGAAAGTTGAACTAATTTGTGAAAAAAATTACTTTTTTCGTTGAAGATTCACCTCTTTGATTAAAAAGTTAACTACTTTACTGAAATTTCGTTTTTTTAATTCATTTTTTTAAATGAAAATTTAACTATTCTACTTTTGGTTGAAAAATTCTATTTTTTAGTTAAAAATTGAACTATTCGATTAAAAATGCATGTATTTGCTGAAAACTAGGTTTTTTTCGTAAAAAAATAATTTTCTTGGTTAAAAATCATGTTTTTGTTTGAAAATTCAACTATTTGGTTTGGAAAATTCATTTTTTTTCTAAAATTTTATCATTTCAGATTAAAATTAATTTCTTTAGTTGAAAATTTAACTATTTTGTTGAAAATTCATATTTTTTAATTAATTTTTATACTGAAAATTTAATTATTCCACTTTCGGTTGAAAAATTCTATTTTTAGTTAAAAAATTATTTTTTTTAGTTAAAAATTCAACTACTTGGTTGAAAGTTGAACTAATTTGTGGACAAAATTACTTTTTTCGTTGAAGATTCACCTCTTTGATTAAAAAGTTAACTACACTACTGAAATTTAGTTTTTTTAATTTATTTTTTTAAATGAAAATTGAACTATTCTACTTTTGGTTGAAAAATTCTATTTTTTAGTTAAAAATTTCTCTTTTTTTAGTTAAAAATTCAACTATTCGATTAAAAATGCATGTATTTGCTGAAAACTAGTTTTTTTCATCGAAAATTAATTTCCTTGGTTAAAAATCATCTTTTTGTTTAAAAATTCAACTATTAGGTTTGGAAAATTCATTTTTTTCTAAACTTTCATCATTTCAGTTTAAAATTCATTTCTTTAGTTCAAAATTTAACTACTTTGTTGAAAATTCATTTTTTTAAATTAATTTTCTTTTTACTGAAAATCCAACTATTCTGATTTTGGTTGAAAATTTATCTTTTTTAGTTAGAAATTAAAATAATCGGTTAAAAACACATGTATTTTATTAAAGATTCGTATTTTTTCGTCGACAATTAATTTCCTTCGTTAAAAATCATCTTTTTGTTTGAAAATTCAACTATTTGGTTTGAAAAATTCATTTTTTTTTAAACTTTTATCATTTTTTTAAAACGTTCATCATTATAGTGTTTGGTTTGAAAATTTAACTATTTTCGTAAAAAGTTTTATTTTTTATTAAAATTTATATTTTGGTGTTGAAAAGTTAATTAAAATCTTTTGTGGATGGAAATGCAAATAATTGGTTGAAAATTCAACAATTTTGTTAAAAAGTTATCCCTTTTGGTTGATAATTCAAAATTTAAGTATCTTTGTAGAAAATTTACTTCTTTTTTAAAACTCATATTTTGATGTTGAAAAGTAAAACTAAAATCTTTTTTTGAAAATTCAACTATTTTTGTTGTTGAAAATTTGTCTTTTTGATTTAAAAATTCATCAGTTTTAGTAGAAATTTCATCTTTCTTGGATAAAAATGCAACTGTTTGGTTGAAAATTAATCTTTGTTGTTTGAGGATTCATTTTTTGTTGTTGAAAATTTGTCTTTTTAATTTAAAAATTTATCCATCTTGGTAGAAATTGTATCTTTCTTGGATAAAAATTCAACTGTTTGGTTGAACATTCGTCTTTTTGGGTTGAAATTCAAGTATCTTCGTAGAAAATGTACTTCTTACTTAAAACTCATATTTTGATGCTGAGAAGTCGAACTAAAATCTTTTTCTGAAAATTCAACTATTTTTTATTTGTCTTGTTGATTCAAAAATTCATCTGCTTTGGTAAAAATTTCGTTTTTCTTGGATAAAAATGCAACTTTTTGGTTGAAAATTAATCTTTGTTGCTTGAGGATTTAACTACTTTGCTTCAAAATTTTTGTTGAACCACTTTGTTAAGAAATCATTATTTTGTTGAAGATTCATATTTTCATTTAAAAATTCATCTCTTATATATAACGATAAAATTCAGCAATTTTCCAGTAAAAGACGATAATAAGTTTATCGATTTAAGCTAATATATTTGAGAAGATTCCAAGGAATTTCAGGGGATTTCCAAGATTTTTAACTATTTGAAAGGATTTTATAGGATTTCAAAGGATTTGAGTAATGTTTTGAACGATTTTAAAAGATTTGTTCATGGCGCATTTTAATTAATTTTTCAGGATCTCAAAGTTTTTCGTATAACTTCAAAAATTAAAAGGGATTTTATAATATTTTAATGAAATTTTGAAGAATTTATTCAAAATAATTGAGGGATTTAAAGGATTTCAAAGATTTGAAGAGATTTTCAAGAATTTTAGGGCATTTAAGAAGATTTTGAATGTTTTTAAAGATTTTAAAATATTTCTGGATATTTCAAAAGATTCTAAGGAATTTCAATAGATACTTTATTAAAAATTCATTTAACTAATTGAAGATTCATCTCTTTGATTGAAAATTTAAGTAATTTTTTAAAAATTTTTGTTGTTGTAAATAATTTATTTCTTTTAACTGAAAATTTAACTATTGCATTATTGTTTGAAAATTTATTCATTTTGTTGTAAATTTCTCTTTTTTTGTAGGAAATTAATCTTCCTGTTTGAAAATTCAACTCATTTGTTGAAAGTTAAACTTCTTTTTTTTTTTAATTTATTTTTTGGGTTATCTATCATTTTAGTTTAAAATTCATCTCTTCGGTTGGAAATTTAACTACTTTATTGAAAATTAATTTTTTCGGTTTAAAAGTATTTTTTGAACTAAAAGCTTAACTATTTGATTGAAAATTCAACTGTTTGGTTAAAAATTAACATTATTGTTATGAAAAGAACTTCGAAACGTAAAATATTCTTAACGTAACGTCTGGGAAACAACAAATTGGAATTTATAAGGAAAAACTTTATTTTTTCGACTTCTTCCAGACTATATTCATAGTTTGGAAAAAGAAAAAAAAGAGGTTTTTATCTTATAATTTCCTAATTTTTTGTTAAAAATTCAACTAGCTTCAAAATTAATCTTTTCAGTTAAAAAATTCAACTACTATTTGGTTGAAAATTTATGTCATTTTTTTTAAATTCGTCCCTTTTGGTAGAAAATTAATCTTTTTGGTTGAAAATTCAACTACTTGCTTAAAGCTGTATGTATTTTGTAGAAAGCTTCTCTTTTTGGATTGAGAATTTAACATTTCGGATAAATTTATTTTCTCCATTGATCATAAAATTTTGTTCAAATTAAAAATTCTCTCGTTGAAAATTCATCTTTTTGATATGAAATTTCATCTCTTTTGGAAGAAGTTTAATCTTTTTTGTATAAACATGAAACTGTTTGGCTGAAAATGAATCTGTTTTGGTTGAGGATTCAACAATTTTGTTGAAAATTCGTCTTCATTCATTTCAACTGTTTTGGATTTAAAATGAAAATCTTCTTTTGGTTAAAATATCAACTATTAAATTTTTTGTTGAGAATTTATCTTTTTTGGTTGAAAAGTCATTTACTTGGTTGAAAGTGGAACTGCTTTGTTAATTCATAAGAAACAGTGATATTTTATCAACCCCCCTCCCTCAAATCGTCTCACGTTGTTTTTGGATGACTCCTAAATAAATTCACGAAAAAAATTTAGTCGTCACATTTTTCTGAAGGAACAATGTACTGTGACTTATTTCATTCAAGAATTTTACAATGAGCGTATATGTTATTTTTTAACCGTTTGGTAGATGTATAGAGTTATTTTATGCATCAGATTGAGTCAAGGAACTAATAATATTTGAGTGACTCTATATATAGACATGTTTGCTTTTGAAAATGTCTTTTGGAATGCAGTGATGAAATTTTGTATGACAAATACGAATGTTTATGAGAAAAGATTAAAGTACACAAAGGATGTATTGATTTACGATTTTCCAGTTTTTGCCAGTACTAATAAAAAGTTCATCCTTCTTGATGATGAATCCTTACAAGTTTCTTCAAGTGGAAATTTTTTGAAAATTTTCCACACATTTTTATCACGTGTATTTTCATATGTACCTATAGGAGAGTAATTAATTCTTTAATAGATCTCAACGATTTATAATGGATCTAAGTAAGTAAAATGTTTTAATTGTTTCCAGCGAAACTGATTTTATTGGAAGTATAATAATAGGCATACAAATGAACAGGTGGTTAGATGATTATTTGAAGGTAGGTGTAAATTATTTTTACAAGTAAGATGTCTATTTTTGATTTGCGACTTTCTTCCGTAGTGTAGTATTGATATTGACACTGAATTTATCTTTGCGACCTTAATAAGTGTTGATTTCCTTCTAATTCCACTGAAGTGTTAAGTCAATTTGCAGATTGTCTTAAGTTTGTTCCGAACACTTCAAAACACACGAATAGTCTTTTATAGTTTTAACAATTTGCGTTCGAAACGTACGCGAATGACGCATGTAGAAAGGGTGTAGGAGGGGGGCAGGTTTTGTAACGATTTGTGACGAGGGGAGTGGGAGGGGGGGGTAACGCAGAATGTGACATCACATATAAAAATGATAAATGTGAAAAGTTTGTTGAAATGCATGATAGAATTAAAATTAGTAATTTTATTTTACAGTAACCGATCTATATACAGACTTCACACTCTTTTCCTAATTCTCCTCTTTTCCCTTTCTTAAAACATTCCTCTCCCCCCCCCCCTGTTTGCAAGCAGGTTCCCTTTTATCTCGTTTTTTCGCTTAAATATTTTAATTTCAATTTTTTCGCTTGGTTAAAAATTCTGCTATTTGGTTGAAGATTTAACAATTTTCTTGAATTTTTTTTAGTTGAAAATTAATTTTTTTAACGCAAGTTGATTGATCGTTTTAGTTGAAAATTCAACTATTAAATTTGCCATTGAGAATTCATATTCTTTGGTTGTAAATTCAACCACTTGGTTGAAAGTTCAACTAATTTCTGAAAAATTTATTTTATTTGTTGACGATTCAACTATTTTGTTGAAAATAGTTTTTTTTTCGTTGAAATTTCATTTTTTGTTTTAACTTAAAATGTAATTATTTTATTTGTGGTGGAAAATTCAACTACTTGGTTCAAAGTTGAACTACTTTGTTAAATATTCATTTTATTGGTTGAAGATTAAACTATTTTGTTGAAAATTTGTCCTTTTATTTGTTGAAAATTTATTTTTTCAACTGAAAATTAAACTATTTCATTATTGGTTGAAAATTGATCGTTTTTAGACGAAAATTCAACAATTTGGTTGAAAATTTTTGTATTTTGTTTTAAATTCGTATTTTTGGTGAAGAATTAACTTTCTTGCTTAAAAATGCAACTATACTTGGTTGAAGTTGAAATAATTTGTTAGAATTTATCGTTTTGGTTGAATATTGATCTATTTTGTTGAAAATTCGTTTTTGGGTTGAAAACTTATTTTTTTAACTGAAAATTGAACTATTTAGTTGGAAAATGTATTTTGTTGTAACTTCATTTTTTGTGGTCTAAAATTAATCTTCTGAATTGACAATCCAACTACTTGGTTAGAAATTCATTTTATTAGTTGAAGATCCATCTCTTTGGTTGAAAATTGCAGTATATTTGATTGAAAATTCATTATTTTTTGGGGTTGAGAACGAATTTTTTTCAACTAAAAATTTAACTATTCCATTATAGGTTGAAAATTAATATTTTTTAGTTGAAAAATCAACAATTTGGTTGAAAATGTATGTATTTTGTTGTCAGTTCATCATTTTAGTAGAAAATTCTTCTTCTTAGAAATTAATCTAATTGGTTAAAAGTTGAACTACATTATCAAAAATTAATTTTATTAGTTGAAGATCCGTCCTTTTGGATTGAAAATTAATCTTTTCGGTTTTAAAAGTCAACTGTTTTCTAAAAAATTCAAATTTTTTACTTGAAAACTCAACTTTTTCATTGAAAATTTATCTCTTTTTGTACAAAATTAATCTTTTTTGTTTCAAAATTCAACTATTTTGTTGAAAATGCAATATATTTGACTTGAAATCTTAAGCTTTTCATGTTGAGTTCAATATGGTACCTGTATATTAATTTTATTTAAAACAATTTATTCCCCTATTTTCGTCAAAAATCACCTTTTTCCCCTCATTTGAGAGCATTTTGAGATGTGAAGTCTGTTAAAATATTATGTTTGTACGTTTTCCGCTTTATTTTAAGCTTCTATCAAATGAAACCGAAGAAAAAGTTTTTGTATTTGTGACGTCATCCTAGACTGGAGGGTTCAAGCTTTGCGTGATGATCTGTGATGACCAAGGTGAAAACGTTATATATATAGTTTGTGTATAGTGGACAAGACAATAATATTTTCATTTGTTTGATCAATATTTCTGTATAAAACAAATAAAAAATATCAGTGTTTTGTCTACTATATATAAACTTTATATACCTTTTTCAACTGGGGTCGAAAGGGAGGGGCGCAAAAAGTTTTCAGAATAGCGTGACGTAGTTTTTGAACGGCCTTATTATACAAAAATAAGTGATAAAAATCATTTGATCTCGAAATGCTGCAGATTTGAAAGAAAAAAACTAATCCCTAATTTGTTTTGCTTCAAGTAATAAGTATTTTCAAGAAAAAAAAATTCAGGGATCCAGTGGAGTCAGTCGAGAAAGATACCTCGTAAGAATGATTTAAGATGTCTCAGAAGACATGCGCGACAAATATGGCCGCCCGCGTTCCATAGCGATGCATCCACATCGTAAATTTAATGATTCATAAAACATTGTCTTGACGGCTTTCTCGGAAACTTGAGCAATTTTCGGAGATAGGGATGTGGCAAGAATGTGCAGGTATAGTTGCTTTGGCTTTTCGATTGCTTGGAATCTTGCCTAGATCGATTAATTGCGCGAAGTCAGGGCGTGAACCAAAGGTATTCGTGAACGCAGTCACCACTGAGAATTTTTGACTTAACCGTATATAGGTTCTGTGTCTTTTTCGCTATTTTCAGCCATCTACCAGTACAATGCTGCGGCGTAATTTCAAAAGACGGCGCCTATCGACAGTGACGCGTTGTCTCGACACCCACGGCGTTTCGCACATCTCGTGTCACTGCCAAATCGTCGAGAGCATGGTAAGTCAGAAGTGCCAGTGAATGCCTTGCAGTAGTTTAAACTTTAAATGTTAAAGACGTAACATTGCCTGAAATATTTACTCGTCAAAATCGAGCAACATGTGGCTGCGTCATTTTTTTAATAAATCAAAATTTATACCATCTTTCTGATAATAGAGTAGGTTCTTCATAAGTCAGTAGTTGTCATTTCAAGAAAAATATCTTTTTTTTTAAATAATTTTTTTATTAAATTGGCTCCTAATTTTTTCATGTAACTCCGCCAATGCCGGTCCCAAGCCCGGATGAGAAAGGAGGAGGGCGGATTATTTGTTCATCAAAGTTGTCTGCATATAGAATGTGCAGGGCTGCACACAGTCATTTAAGTCACTCTTGGTAACTTTTTTTTAAAACTCACTTCTTTAAAAGGAAAAGGCCACTTTACTCAGATTAATACAGCTCATTTTAGATTTTATCTAAAAAAAAAAAGAAAATTCAATTAATATATGTATAAAATCTATAGTATATATATGGTACTCTTTCCCTTATTCCCTTCTTTTGTCCTTTTTTAAAGAATTCACCTTTTTTCACCTATTTTTAAGAAACTTTCAGTTTTCTTAATTTTTACTTAAATGCGAACTGAATTAATAGAATCCAATAAGAAAATCAAATTAATTTTAGATGAAAGTTTATTCTTTTTGGTTGAAAAGTACAGTGTTATATTTTCGGCTCAGAATTCACATTTTTTGGGTAAAAATCTAATTATTTTATTGAAAATTCAAATGTTTTGAAAATTCGTGTTTTGGTTAAAAATGCAGCTTTGTAGGTTGAAAATTCAACTGCAGTTTGATAAAGTCATCTTATTTGGTTGAAAATTCGATTGTTTTGTTGGATATTCATCTTTTTGGATAGAACATTCATCTTTTTTGTTAGAAAAATTTTCTTTCTTGATTGAAAATGAACTTTTTTGTTTAAAATTCGACTGTCATCTTAATTTTTTTTTGGCTAGAAGATCCAACTGTTTAGTTAAAAATGCAGTTAATTTTGGTTGCAGTTTAATCTTTTTTGTTTGAAATTTGGGCCATTTGATTGAAAATTCAATTATTTGGTTAAAAATTCAACTTTTTTGTTGAAAAATCGTATCTTTTGCTTCAAATCGTAACTGTTTCGTTCTCAATGCAACTGTTTGATTAAAAATTAATTTTTTGTTTGTTGATAATTCATCTTTCTTGGTTGAAAATTTATCTTTTCGGGATTAAATTGCAATTTTTTTCTAGAAAATTCGACACTTCAGCTTTAAAGCTCAAATTTTTTGATAACAATTCGTCTCTTTTGATAGGAAATCTTTTTGATTCATAATTAATGTATTTTGTTGATAATTCATATTTTTGGAAAAAAAATTATCTTTTTGTTCGAATATTCATATTTTTGTTTGAAAACTCCAATATTTAGTTAAAAATTCATCTATTTTATTTAAAATTCATCTCTTTTAGTAGAAATTTATTTCCTTTTTGTTTTAACAATGCAACTGTTTGGTTGAAAATTATTAATCTGTTTTGGTTAAGGATTCAACCATTTTGTTGAATATTCGTATTTTTTTGCTTGTAATATTAACTACTACATTTTTCGTCAAGAATTCATATTTTTGGTTGAAAATTCAAGTACTTGGTTGAAAGTTCAACTGCTTTGTTAAAAATTTATTTTATTGATTGAAGATTGAACTGTTTTTAAAAAATTAGTTTTCTGTTGCTGAAATTGAATTTGTTTAACTGCAAATTTAACTGTTTTATTTGTGGTATAAAATAGATTGTTTTCAGTTGGAATTTCAACTATTCCATTTTTCATTAAGAATTCATATTTTTCGGTAGAAAATTAATCTTTTTGGTTGAAATGAATGTTTTTGTTTAAAGATTTAACGATTTACATAAAAATGCATCTATTTTATTGTAAATTCATCTCTTGTGGTAGAAATTTCATTTTCGTTATTTTACAAATGCAACTGTTTGGTTGAAAATTGATAATCTGTATTGGTTAAGGATTCAATTATTTTGTTGAATAATCGTCTTTTTTTGGTCGTAATATCAACTATTTTATTTTTCGTCTAGAATTCATATTTTTGGTTAAAAGTTTAATTACATGGTTCAACTACTTTTTTGAAAACTAATTTTTTCGGTGGGATATTCGTCATTTTATTCGAAAATTTATCTCTTTGGTTGAAAATTGAACTATTTTGTCGAAAATTCTTTCTTTTTTTTTTTGTTAAAAATTAATGGTTTTGATTGAAAAATTTACTATTGTATTTTCGATTAAAAATTTATATTTTTTTTAGTAGAAAATGTAACTATTTAATTGGGAATTCATCTAATTTGTTGAAATAGTAATATTTTCATTCGAGAGGTTAGGAATTTAAAGCGTTTTGTATTGAATTGAATATGGCACCTAGGTTAGGTTGATGTGGCCATCATCGTACACGGGCTACTGTGAATGCGCATGCGTGGAGTACGATGATGAACCCATAATACTTCTAGGAGTATTATGGACTTATTATGGTACTGCGCACATGCGCATTCGCTGCCGCTTCTCCTATTGTGTAAGCGGCTACTTTCAGAACTAAAAAGGCGCTGTTAAAACGCGTAAATCATGCACAGGTTACATCAAATGAATTTATTCCCATATTATTGCCATATTTTTGAGAGTACTGTCAAACGGGGTAACTTCGGTCGTGTGGGGTAAATTTGGTCACCCCTAAATTCCCTAAATTAAAAGGGCAAATTACTTAAAACTGTTCTAAGAATCTGGAATCAGTTCAAGCCCTAAAACCGGAATGTCCGAAGTTAGCCTGCTGTCCGAAGTTGCCCCATTTGAAGGTATTTTACATTGTGAAGTCTGCAATATTAAAAGTATTTAAATTTATAATTTTCTGTGGTTGTTTCTGAACCAATCTATTCAGATTATTACATTTTCCAAATGGGAAAAGATGTAATCCAAAGTGTCAAAGGTTCATTTAGCATGTAATAAAGTGAATTAGAATTTGTCTGAACGTTACTTGTAAAATTTATTCTACCAATTGTGACTTTGGGGTTTACGCCCGAATTCAGCAATAGAGTGTCATCTAATTTTGTAAATGCAAGCCGATAAATTAAATCTGTAATGGAATCAACATTTTTGAGTTGATTAGTTTTTCCATTGACATTACAGGCCTCTTGGTTGTGGAAACAGTAGTCACTTTTAGCTTAAATAAGTGACTTTTTCCACTTTTTCAAGTAAATTAGGCTGTGGCAGCCCTGATAATGTGTTAATGAATTGATTGTAAAAAAAAATATCGGACAGACAAATCACAGAATTTAATTTTGCAGGATGACACTGGAGGGTACCAATGGTAGCTGGTACGGAGATGTACAATTGTACATGTGTGGCATGGATATCGAATTTCATGCTGATTAGATTACTATAATTATTTACAACCTGTGTATTGAATTTCGTCAGACTAAATAATTACTGTCAGCAGGATACATTATTGTACTTTGAAGACATTAAATTGTTTTATTTTTGATTGGAAGGTAATAATTCTGCTACATCACTGTGAATAAAAGTATTTTTAAAATGAATAAGGTGCTGTTATTTCAATCATATACTTCCTTGAATTAATTTTGAATAGTTAATTTAAGTTTATAGGTATATAAAAATAGCTTCCCTGTCTATGACGAGTGTTTACTCTAAAGTATTTTGTTTGACGTCACTTTTAGTAGGTTGAGCCTATGGTAAGAAGGTAGTGACCTAACCCAAGTTGATGGGTCTATTCTATTTCAATCCTCCTATTATTGTAGCAATACTATCTCTAGCGCAGTAGAAGAAACTCGGGGGAAATTTTCTACTGGCCTGGTACCAAGCCAGTTCTTTGCCATGAGATTGGACAGTATTATGCCAGTCGAAGAATAAACAGGGTTGCTACAGGTGAGGGAATTCCAGAAAGTCAGGGAATTTAAAATTGGTCAGGGATTGCCAGGGAAAACCTGACAGAGTCAAGGAATTTTCGATAAACTAAAGTTGAAAATTGATCGTTTTTTGTTGAAAATTCAAATTTCGTTGAAAATTTGTGTGTTTTGTTGTAAGTTAATCTTTTTTTGTTGAAAACTAATCTCCTTGATTCAAAATTTAACTGCTTGGTCAAAAGTTGATCCACTTGGTTAAAAATTCATTTTATTAGTTGAAGATCTATATCTTTGGTTGGAAATTTAACTATTTTGGTGAAAATTTTTATTATTTTTTAAATTTATTTTCTTCAATTCAAAATTCAACTATTTGGTTACAAATTCATTAATTTTGTTGAAGATTCAATAATTTTGTTCAAAATTCATTTCATTAACTGAAAATGTACCATTTTAGTTGAAAATTAGTTTTATTTTATTGAAATTTATTTTCAAACTGAAAATTCAACTATTCAATTTTTGGTCGAAAATTAATTATTTGTTTGATAGAAATTTAATCTTCTTAGTTAAAAATGTAACTATTTCATTTAAAAATTTATCTTATTTGGTTAAAAAATAAATTCTTTTACTGAAAATTTAACTATTACATTTTAAGTAGAAAATTTATATGTTTTAGGTGAAAATTCATTTATTTTGGTAGAAAATATAAATTTTTAGGTCGAAAATTCAACTTATTTCTTAAAAATTCATCTTATACTGATAGAAAAATAATCAAATTAATTGAAACTTCATCTTTTTGGTTGAAAAATTTATTTCTTTGGTTGAAAATTCACCATTTAGGTTAAAATTTCATATTTAACTATTCTATTTGTTGTGAAAAATTGATTTTTTTTCAAATAGAAATTTAATCTTCTATAATTCATCTCTTTGGTTGAAAATTTAACTATTTTGGTGAAAATTATTCTTATTTTTTAAATTCATCTTCTTCAATTGAAAATTCAACTATTTGGTTAAAAACTCATTAATTTTGATCAAAATTAATTTCAATTACTGAAAATGTACCTTTTTAGTTGAAAATTTAGTTTTGTTTTATTGAAATTATTTTTTTTTAAACTGAAAATTCAACTATTACATGTTTTGTCGAAAATGAATTATTTTTTTGATGGAAATTTAAGCTTTTTAATTGAAAATTTATCTATTTGATTTAAAGTGTATCTTATTTGGTTGAAAAACACATTTTTTTACTGAAAATTTAACTATTATATTTCAAGTATAAAATTTATCTTTTTTTTTTTTGTGAAAATTAATTTATTTTGGTAGAAAATTTACATTTTTATCTTGAAAATTCAACTTTTTCCTTAAAAATTCTTTTTATTAGTAGAAAAATAATCAAATTAATTAAAACTTCATCTTTGTGGTTGAAAATAAATTTCTTTTGTTGAAAATGCATAATTTAGGTTAAAAATTCACATTCAACTATTCCATTTTTTGTGAAAAATTGATCTTTTTTATAGAAATTTAATCTTATATAATTAATTTTTTTGGTTGAAAATTTAACTATTTTGTTAAAAAATTATTTTATTTCGTTTAAAAATTATTTTTTTCCTGAAAATTTAACCATTCTATTTTTAGTTAAAAATTCATTGCTTTGGTTGAAAATTTAACTATTTTCGTGATGTTTCGTTTTTTTTTAGTTTGAAAATTAGCCTGTTTTCTTTGAGTTTCAACTAATTTGTTTTTTATTGAATATTAAAATATTTGTTTGCGTGGAAATATAAAATATTACACTTTTTGTTGTAAAATCATTTTTTCTATGGAAGATTCATCACTTATGTTGAAAATTTAACTATTTTGTTGAAAATTCATTTTTTCTTGGTTCAAAATTAATTGTATTTTTTTGCATTAACATTATTGATCTTTTAGTTGTAAGCGTGTTCCTGTACCTAAAATAAAAATTTAAAACGGTCAGGGTAAATGAAAAATTGTTCAGGGAAAAGTGGAATTTCGAAATTGGGAATTTGTAGCAACCTTGATCCTGATAAACTTATCATTAGGAGTTTCGTCAGTACTGGGATGATACTACAATTGCCTCCTTCGAGAGGATACGATAAGTCGACTCTGAATAGAAATTAAATCCCATTCAGACTAAATTTTCTCGTAAATTATGTCTATGTTTGCGTCAGTTGCAACTCCTCTTTATCTAATCATCTTCCCGCAACTTCCGTTTTGAAGGGATTTATTTACGGAAACGATTCGCAGTTTCTGGGTGGGATGTGGATCTGACAAGGTCTCTGACGGTGTGATTCAAGTGCGGGGGTGTAATGAAGATAGTATAGGTTTCGCTCACTTACTTTAGCAGGGAAATGTCAGGGAATTTCTATAAGAAGAATTTTAAGTCACTTTTCTTCTCAAAACACTTTTAGTAACTTTTTAAAGATAAAGTTACTATCATCATTTTTTTAATGAAAAGATCGATTTTGATACTTTTTTTTCCAATAATTAATGGATGGGTTAACCGCAATGAATTCAGGTCTATGCTTATTTCTGAATTTGCTTGTATTCTTCTAAAATATTTTAGGGTATTTTAAAAGATTCCAAGACATTTTTAACAGATTTCAATAATTTTAAACGATTCCAAAGGATTTGAATGATTTTAGGATATTTGAAAGATTTTATCGTATTTTTAAAAATTCAAATGAATATTCAAGAGCTTTAAAAAATTTCAAGGGATTTTAAAGGATTTGAAATATTTGCAGGTATTTTGTAGGAATTCAAGGAATTTTGAAAGATTTTAAAGAATTTGAAATGTTTTAGGATATTTAAAAAGATTTCAGAGATTTTAAAATGCTTTAGGGAATTTTAAATGTTTCCAAGGAATTTTCAATTTATTTCAATAATTTGAAGGGATTTAAAAGAATTTTAATTATTTTAAAGGATTGAAAATATCTTAGGTTATTTTTAATAGATTTCAATAATTTGAAGTGATTCCAACGGATTTTAAATATTTTAGTTTTTTTTTCAAACTTCAAGGAATTTTTAAGAGCTTTAACATTTTTCAAAGTATTTGAAATATTGAAGTGTATTTTAAAAGATTTCAAGGTATTTCAAAATATTCGAAGACATTTTCAAAATCTTAACAAAGTTTTAAAGGATTTGAAAAGATTACAAAGAATTTGAAACATTTTAGGGTATTTTAAATGATTTTAAGGCATTTTCAAGAGATTAAAAAAATCTCAAGGGATTTTCAAGGTTTTCAAAAATTTTCATGAATTTTCTCAAAGTATTTTAATAAATATTCCAAGATTTTAGAAAATATCAAATTTCATAGAATTCCTGGTGAATTTATAATATTTTAATCGATTTAAAAGAATTTGTTCATAATAAGTGAGAAATTTCGTAGGAATTCAAAAATTTTCATATATTTGTTGCATTTGATTTGAATTCATTTGGAACTAACCCTAAATTCTTATTAATTTATCCTGAATTCTCTTAAATTCGTTTGAATTCTTTATAAATAGATTGAATTCAATGGATTTTTTTTATATATATGTGACCGTCCACGAAGAAAGGGACCTAATGCGTCAAAGCTGAATTTTACAGGACGGGCGATCGTAGCAGCGTCCGTAAGCCAGCATTTGAGTAGTGGGGATGCGTCTACGAAAAGCACCCCCTCCACCTACCACTACACTTTTAGGCACGAGCCAGCGGAGCTTACCGACACGTCGAGTACAGCTGTGGTGGTAAGTGGGGGGGGCTGGCTTTCGTAGGCCTCTCGTTCGGTTTCTGCGCACGTTTATCATGCCTATGTTTGTAGCTTAATAAGAAGAAAAGTAATTGACTTAAAATTGTCTGATTATTGGAAATAAAAGAGTAACTCAGAAACTATCGATTGGCGTAAGAAAATGAAAATAGATTTTTTCCGCATTATGTCCCTTTCTTCGCGGACGGTCACATATTTTCTTCAGTTCTTGATTTATTTATCTTCAATCCTTCTAAATTCACCTTGAATTCTTATGCTTTTCATTACATCCTTTTAAATTCCCTTGAATTTTTCTAAACTCATTTTAAACTTTATGAATTCAAACAATTTTTTCATATTTATTTTTTTTTTCAATTTACTTGAATTTTAAAAAATTCACCTTTAATTTTCAATGCATTTTATCGAATTTTTCTCATTTATCCTAAATTCCTTCATTTTCAATTCAATTTGACTGAAATCAATTGAATTTTTTGGATTTTTTCAATTTCTTCCAATTCATTTGAACTTAACTTTAATTGGTTTGAAGTCTTATGAATCGAATTTTTTAGAAGTCAAAAGTATATTAGTCACATTAATCACTTTAAGCCAATTTTTGGATAAGAAATTAGTCACTTTTGGTCAATTTTTTGTTTTGAATAGGTAATATTTTCATTTTTTAAAAATGTAAATTAGGCTGTAGCAGCGCTCAGGATAATAAATAAAAATTTTATAAATTTAAATTTAAAATATTTTTATTTCATTTATAACAGATTCTATATTAAAAGTGTTACAAGATTAGAATCTTGGTCTGTAAATAATAATGCTTAGGGAAAATTAAAGATTAGTCAGGGAAAATTAGGGAAAATTTTGTAATTTTGAAAATGAAGTTTTGCGACCACCCTACGTGTACTCTAATATATTTTCGGCCAACAGTTGTTGCCTTTAAAAATAACATTTGTGGAAATCTAGAGGTTAGGATGGAGCGAAAAAGTATTATATTTTTTTTCTCAAATTCGGAGGGGGTCCAAAAGTTTTAGTTTGATACCCGGATTTCCTACAAAAATTCATAGATAAAAAAATATATCTTATGTTCGCTCATCCACGATAAAGTTCAAAATGAGTCATAATGAAGCGACTTTTTCGTTATTGTGTTACTTTTAAATAGATGAAAAGTTATCTAAAAATTAGTATTTACATTTTTATGAATTTGAAAGAATGTTCAAGAATTGCTGCGTGGCTTCCAGAGAATAATATTATAGATATAAGTGCGATCATTTAGAACTCATTCCATCAATAAAAAGTCGATTCCAATAAGAAAAATATCATTTAATCAAGTAAAAAACATTACTTTTTCTCCTTTTTCAACTTTAATGAGAATATACGACGTATAAGAATTTTTGTATTGACGCATAGTTTTGAGAGGATACTTATAGTTGTAAATACTAATTTTGAATACCCTTTTCATATATTAAAAAAATTTCTATTATGCGGTATTTTAAGCTTTATCTAAACTGTCTAAAAATCAGCTGAACTCAAGAGGTGGTTTTCTGCAGTTTTCCTCTCCCCTGACCAAACGTCTAGACAAATGCGAGGATGTTGCCGCAGGTTATCACTGGTTGTGATTAAAGTTATACAGTGATTCTAAGCCTACCTTAGTAAAATAAAAATTTTCACAGTCCCAAATCCAGTGAAGTGGATTTGTCTAGCGGCATATGTACTCAAGCAAAAGGACTTAAATGATCCTTTAGCAGCGATCCTTTAGCAGTGGGGTATGTTGTCAGGCTTTGAATGCAATGTCCTTTAAATTCTAATTAAAATGTGACTTTAACGTCTGCATTTTTTTATGAGGAGCTCACATTATCAGGTTACATATGTCATTACTTAAATCTGTTTTTTAACAACGTCATTATTTGATATTTAATTAATTAGTTTGTCTTGCATTTCGATCAGCGTACCCCATACCATGGGGCATGGTGTCCGTTATATTACTGTCTGGTTATTTCATGAATATGAACGTTGTAGAATAAAAAGCGTATAATATAATAATTCTTGAATATAAGTAAATATATTTATAACCTTTATATCGACAATTTTTATATTTGTAGGTTATAATCACGAATTTCACATGACAGTCTATTTCAAAGTAATCAAACGTGAACTTGGTACTTACCGTATTATTATTAAATATAACTTCAAATCACGTTTCAATTTTCATTATCTGTATAACTTTATTATTTACAACCTGGAATTTTATTAGACGGGACATAAATAAATTTCTGAGTTTTTCTATATTATTGATTCAATTACCGACCTGTTATCAAGCACTGTTCCCATCTCCAAAAAATGTTGCAGACAGCATGCCCCGTATGTCATGTTTCAAGATTTTATTAATTTTAATATATTTAGAACGTTTATAAAAACAATTTATGATACCAGAAGTTTAAAGAAATACTTCACCTATTAGAATCTAATATTTTCATACTTCAAGTATTTCAAAATATGCTGCAAGTGCTTAATTTCTGCCAAAGACTTTTCCATCTGTTTCCGTCAAAACTGTTTTTTTTCCTAATAACTCTTCTGACATGTATTTTAAAACAAAAATTTCATCACATCACTATTTTTCCAAACACAAGAAGTCTTTTTATACAAAAAAACTAATATGAAAATCAACAAACGTGGGCGTTTTTTGTAATTGACACCATGTCCCCAACGGACACCATACCCCACTCTCTTCTACAATAGGTTTTTATCCGCTGTGCTACGGGACTTAAATGGAATAACCTTACAAGACAGTAATAATAATAAGATATATATTTTTTTATCTGTAACTTTTTTTGGGGAAATTGGGTACCAAACTACAACTTTTGGACCCCTCCGAATATGAAAAAAAATGTCGCTCCGCCCCACTGGAGGTGGAATCAAGAAAGGAAATATCGATCATTATTAATGAAGAAGGGCTTTATAAGGATAAAACTATTATAGAGAGAAGTTTGAGGTTAGATTTGGCGACTCTGAAGAGAAAATTTTTTCTATATTTGATTAGTGAAAACTGCGATGTGCTGATGTGACTTAACCGTTGGAAATCGTCATATTGACGACTCAGAAGCACAAATGTGGTCTGATCGAAATAGGTTCTATTTTCCAAAGTAGGAACGATCGGTCAGTCTATGCGTAGACAGGCGACGATTCTCAAAGACAAATTTAGCGTGCTACAGTCAGCGCGAAAACGACTGGCGCCAAAACAGATTTGCGCTGACCGGTTTAAAATAGGTTCCGCACTAGTTTGCGAACCACCTAACATATATGAATCTATGCTCATCATACATATATGTATGCAATATCGTATCCGATGTCGTATTTTTCAATAGGAAAAATATATTGAAAATAATAATATATAATATAATAATATATATATATATATATATATGTGTGTGTAATAATAATATAAAATATATTGAAAAATATGACTTCATGTACGATGTCGTATACGACATCGTATACAAAATCGTAATTTGGGATAGTATACGATGACGCATACTATGCCTTTTACGATGACGTATAAGATGTCGTATACGATTTTTGGAAATAAATGTGCTTCTCTGATAAACATCTTTTATAAATGATATTATTTGCTACCTATTAATATAATTTACATTATCTTAATTTTTTTAATCAACAAATTCCTACAAATCGTAAAGGATATCGTAAACGACACCGTATACGTCATCGTAGACTATCCCAAATTACGACTTCCTATACGATATCATATACGAAGTCGTATCTATCAATAGCACACACAAGTCGAAAAATGTTTAAAATCAAAACTAATCCTAATGCAGGTACGTATATAATCAGGATTTAATATTTGATTAAAACGTATTTTTATTTCGAAGTTTTCTTAGAGAAATGCCAAGAAATAATATCTGAGCTGGATCATTCTCAGGGATTTTTTTTTAAATTTCCATAATTTTATAGCCTCGGGCTGAAGCCTGAAATCTTTATATTTTTTTTATTTCATTAAAATATTTCAAACAATCCCTAGAAATGGCAAAATAGTAAAAAAATTATGTTATTATATCTATTTATTTTCTCATTTTTTAACGATTTTCTGCTATATCATCATGTTAGTTCAGTTTAATGCGTTTACATAACAAATATTCAGTGTCTTCCAACTACCATCAAGAATAAATAAATTACGTAGAACACGAAAATATCTGCTATTAATTATAAATTGATATGCAAATAATAATTAGAAAATCAAGAAGATCAAACAAACCTCTGAAGTGTCAAAATAAAAATTCTGCCTCTTTGTCTGAGGGTGATTAAGTATGGACAGTTTACAGATAAAATTATTGTGATTTAATTATTTATATCAAGGAAAACCAGGTCGAAAAGTTATATATAGTGTATATATAATGGACAAAATTATGTATATTTTTTATTTGTTTTATGCATTTTTCTGTGTCAAACAAATGAAAAATAGACATCATTCTGTCCACTATATATAAACTATGCATAATTTTTCCACCGGGGAATTGCGGAAGTAACGTTCATGAAAAGAACATTTATATTTATATGGTTCAATCAACAAAATATAAGATTACCCTTCATGTTGAAAATTGCTTTAAAAACAGAATTGATAACGAGTTGTTCTTCTCAATTGTATCTGTCATGCAAATTCATCGAAAAATGATTGGAAGTCGTATTTGCATGCAATATAGGTTTTCCATAAATCGATGAAGAATCGCATTGCACGTAAACATGTTTACAAAATAAAAAGGATCCGTCGATCAGAGACCATTTGATAGAAGTTTATAGAAAAATAGTTCAACGAGGCATATTGGAGTAAAAAAAGAAAATGATGCGAAAAATTGCAGGCAAGTCGGAATTGCGCGTTATTCTTTTTCCTAACCCAGAAACGGAAAGTATTGACGTGACAATCTCCCGACCTAGGGCATCTGCACATATAACTAAAAGTTAAACGCAATAAACCTTCAACGTCTTCTCTAGTCCTGTATTTTAATTAGATCAATAAATCACTGACTCATGACATACGACATTATTTGAAATGTCGATTTCTCAAGATTTTCGGTATTTTTAGTCCCACCTATTCTCAAATCTCTGCATATATAGAATATATCCACATGTGGATCGGGGTTTCAAATGTGGGTCAGTGCTTCTCTACGCTGTTATTATTATTATTATTATTATTATATTATTAAGCCGTTTCCCTTTCGGGGTAGGCGTGAATTTCTCGGTGGTAAAGTAGTAATGTGTGGATGGGTATATAGGTGAAGGGTAGATAGGTATATAGGTTTAAGGTATAGATGTTTTAGATTGATCTAGAAATATTCCTAAATAAAAATAAATATTTAAATAAATCAATAAATATTAATATCATATTAATAATATAATAATAATATTATATTTCTAAATAAATATTTTAAAACCTTTAAAATCTTTTGAAATCCCTTGACAATTTTTAAAGTTCTCCAATATTCCTCAGAATTTTTAAAAATATCCTGATTAATTTAAAATCTCTTGGAATCTTTTTAAATATCTTAAGGCCTTATAGGTCCTGTAAAATTGTTCCATATCTTCTGAAATGCTAGGAAATTCTTTGCAACCCTACGGAAATTGTTAAACTTCCTTGAAATAATTTAAATCCTTGAAAATCCCTGGAAGTTTTTTAAATATCTTGAAAATGCTTTGGAGTCTTTTAAAATACCTTAAAATATTTCAAATCCTTCAAAATCTTTTGAAATTTATTGAAGCTCTCGAAAATGACTTGAAATTTTTTTAAATATCCTAAAATATTTCAAAACATTAAAAATATTCTGAAATCCCTTGAGAATTTTGAAAGCTTTTAAAAATAATAATTTTAAATTAATTAATAATAAATTAATCATTAATTTTAAATTATACGAAATCCTTGAATTCTTGTGAATGAATTCTTTGAAATCCACTAAAATATTGTAAAATCTCGCGAAATCCGAGGATATTTCCTGAAATCCTAGAAAATTGATTGAAATTCCGCAAAAAAAATGATTTGAACAAAAAATTCTTTACTATTTTAAATCTTTTGAAATCCCTTAAAACTTTTGAAAGCACTCGAAAAATCCCTTGGAATCTTTTCAAATATCCTAAAACCTTTTAGCTCCTATAAAATCGTTCTATATCTTCCCAAATTCTAGAAAATTCTTAAAACCGGCATGAAAATTGTTTTAAATCCCTTAAAAGCCTTGGAAATTCCTTGCAAAGTTTTTAATCTCTTGAATAAATAAAAATACCCTAAAATATTTAAAATCCTTTGCAATCTTTTGAAATCCCTTAAAACTTTTTAAAGCTCTCGAAAATTCCTTTGAATTTTGAAAAAATACCCTAAAATCTTTCAAATTCATTGAAATTCCTTCAAATTATTGAAATCAAATGGAAATCCCTTAGAATATTTTTAAATATCCTAAAATATTTCAAATCCCTCAAAATATTTTTGATAATTTTGGTAATCCTATGAAACCTCTCAATTCTTGTGAATAAATTATTTGGAATCCACTCAAATATCATGAAAACTCGTTAAATCTGATATTTTCTGAAAAATTGATTGAAATCATGGGAAATCTTATAAAATTCCTTGGAATCTTCAAATATCCTAAAATCTTGTAGCTCCTATAAAATGATTCCATATCTTCCCAAATTCTAGGAAATTATTTTAATCCCCATTGAAGTTGTTTTAAATTCCTTAAAATCCTTGGAAATTCCTTTCAATTTTTTCAATCTCTTGAATAAATAAAAATAACCTAATATATTTAAAATTCTTTAAAATCTTTTCAAATTCCTCAAAACTTTTTAAAGCTCTTGAAAATTCCTTGGAAGTTTTAAAAATACCTTAAAATCTGTCAAATTCTTTAAAATCCCTTCAAATTATTTAAATAAATTGAAAGTTCCTTGGATCTTTTAAAATACCCTAAGATGTTTCAAATCCTTTAAAATTTGTTGAAATTTTTTTAACCTTTGAAAATTCCTTGGATTTAAAAAAACTAAATCTCACCCTAAAATATTTAAAAAATTTTGAAATCCCTTGAAACTTTTTAAAGCACTTGAAAATTCCTTGCAATTTTTAAAAATTCCTTAAAATATTTCAATCTTAAAAATCCTTCGAAATGTCTTTAAAATAGTGAAAATTATTAAAAATGTCTTGAAATTTTTTAAAACACCCAGATTATAAATGGAGCCTTATAGAAAATTCGAATCAAATTCAAATAAAAGAATTTAATTCTACCTTGATGAAACCGGAAATACCTTAAAAATTTAATTGTTACGTTTTTAAAAGTTAAAAATATTAAAAGTATGGTGTCAGATTATTATACACGCGGAGTCATATTTTATTAATGAACCAAATAATCTGCCAATTTTAAAGAATTTTAAGTAAGTGGAAAATTTTGTGTCATTCATATTCAGGGTGTCCAGCGATTCTTAGAAACGAAATTACTTTCCTTTTTTTTACATCAAATAATGAAATAACCATTTGTTATAGATGTAAAAAATGAGCCATTTCATTTTTTATTACCCATCCATTTTTAAAGAAAGCAGAACCATAAATAAACAAATTCTTAATTTTTTGTGAACATAAGTCGTCTTTGAAATCCTTGAAATCTTTGTGAATTCGTTGAAATCTCCTGAAGTACTTAAAATCTTTGTGAAATCTTTAAATTTCTGTGAAATCTTTTTAAATTTTTGTAAAATATTTGAAATCCTTGAAATCTTTGTGAAAGTGCTTGGAATTTTTATGAAATCTTTAAAATATTTGTGAAATCTTTCTTTAATCTTTGTTTGTGAAATCTTTTGTATTCGTTTAAAATCATTGAAATCTTTTGAAATCTTCTCAAATTCGTTGAAACCTTTTGAAATAGTTTAACAACTTTGAAATATTTGTGAAATCTTTCGCATTCCTTTGAAATCATTGAAATATTTGAAATCGTTTAAAATATTTGAAAAGTTTTGAAATCTTCGAAATCTCGTGTCCTGTACCCTTTTTGAAATCTTTGGAATGCTTGTATTCTTTTGAAATATTTATAAAATCTATGTTGGTGATTTTGAACCAATCTATTTAGATTATTACATTTTTCAAATATGAAAAGAAACAATTTCATGCTCTTTTTGCATAAAATTAATCATGAAAAAATTGATTTCTTTTCGATCTTAAACTAAAATCTTTGAAATATTTGTGAAATCTTTTGTAATCACTTGAAATTATTAAAATATTGTTAATCTGTATGAAATATTTTGAAATCTTAGAAATCTGTTTTACTATAACCTATCTAAAGTCTTGAATATCTTTGAAATCTTTTGAAAGTTTTAAAATCTTTGGAAATATTTGAAATCTTTGAAATCTGGTGTACACGCCTTTTTCAAATCTTTGAAATCCTTGCAATTTTTATGAAATGTTCGGAATATTTGGGAAATTTTTGTGAAATCTTTGTCAAATCTTTTGAAATATTTGTGAACATTTTCTCAAGTCTTTGTTTGTGAAATATTTTTTATTCGTTGAAATCATTGAATTATTAAAACTATTAGAAATCTTACAATTAGTGAAATCTTTTCAAATCTTCTAAAATGTTTTGAAACATTTTGAAATCGTTTCAGATCTTTGGAATGTTTTAAAATCTTTGAAATCTGGTGTATTGTACCCTTTTTCAAATCTTTGAAATATTTTAAAAGTTTTAAAAGCGTTATGAAATGGTTGTGAAATATATGAAATCTGGTGTACACGCCCTTTTAAATCTTTGAAATCCGTGAAACCTTTGTAAAATTTTTAAAATCCTTTTAAATACTTAAAAATCTGTGAAATATTTTTGAACCTTTTGAAATCTGTGAGTGAATATGAACTAATCTATTTAGATTATTACATTTTCCAAAAAAGAAAAGAAATAATTCAAAAAATTGTAATGTATTTCTAATAAGCCGAAAAGTGAGGTAGTTTAGATGTCTGGTTTTTAATTGTCAATCTTTTTCACGCTAATTTTGTGTATAATTATTCATGATAAAATAGATTTCTTTTCGATCTTAAATATAATTTTTTTTTAATCTTTACAGGGTGTCCAGCGATTCTTATGAATAAAATTCAAGGTCTTTTCCAGGTTTCCAGGACTGGAAGTCAATTTTTCCAGGTCTCCTTTTTTAAAATCAAATAATGAAATAAACGTTTGTTATAGACGTAAAAAATGGGCCATTTAATTTTTTATTGGCCAACAATTTTTAAAAAAAGCACAACCATAAATAAACAAATTCTTAATTTTTTGCGAACATAAGTCATCTTTGAAATTCTTGAAATCTTTGTGATCTTGAAGTACATAAAATATTTGTGATATCTTTTGGAATCTTCTAAAATTTTTGTAAAATATTTGAAATCCTTGAAATCTTTGTAAATTTTTTTTTCTCTTTTGAAATTTTTATGAAATTTTTATGAAATCTTTTAAATATTTGCGAAATCTTTTGTATTCATTTTCAATCATTACAATATTTTTTATTTGTGTAAAACCTTTTGGAATCTTAGAAATCTGATTTACTATAATCTTTTTAAAATCTTTGAAATCTTTTAAAAGTTTTAAAATCTTTGGGAATGTTCGAAATTTTTGTGAAATCTTTGAAACCTTTGTGAAATATTTTGAAATATTTGTGAAATTTTGCTAAAATCATTGTTTGTGAAATCTTTTTTATTCGTTGAAATCATTGAACTATTTGAAATCTTAGTGAAATCTTTTCAAATCTTCTAAAATGTTTTTAAACCTTTTGAAATCGTTTCAAATCATCGAAATGCTTTAAAATTTTTTTAAACTTTGGAATTCTTGTATTCTTTTGAAATCTTTATGAATTTTTGATGACATTTTTGAAACATTTTCGAAATCTTTTGTATTCATTTAAAATCACTGAAATATTTTTAATCTGTGTACCATTTTTTGAAAGTTTTAAAATCTTTGGATATGTTCGAAATTTTTGTGAAATCTTTGTCAAATATATTGAAATATTTTGAAATATTTTTAAAATTTTTCTTAAATCTTTGCAAATCTTCTAAAATGTGTTGAAACATTTTGAAATCGTATAAAATCTTCGAAATGTTTTGAAATCTTTGAAATCTAGTATACTGTACCCTTTTTAAAATCTTTGAAATGCTTGTATTCTTTCTAAATCTATATTAATTTTTTATGGAATGTATGAAATAGTTGCGAAATCTTTCTGAAATCTTTTGTATTCATTTGAAATCATTAACATATTTTTAATATGTGTAAAATCTTTTAAAATCGTAAAAATCTGGTTTACCATAATCTTTTTAAAAGCTTTGAAATCTTTTGAAAGTTTTAAAATCTTTGGAAATGTTGGAAATTTTTGTGAAATCTTTGTCAAATATTTTGAAATATTTATAAAATTGTTCTTAAATCTTTGTTTGTCAAATCTTTTTTATTTGTTGAAATCATTGAATTATTTGAAATATTTTCAAATCTTCTAAAATGTTTTGAAACCTTTTGAAATCGTTTCAAATTTTCGAAATGTTTTTAAATCTTTGAAACCTGAAGTAATGTACCCTTTTTTTAAATCTTTGAAATCCTTGAAATCTTTTGAAACTTTTAAAATCTTTCTAAAACTGTTGTGAAATATTAAAAATCTGCTGTACACGCCTTTTTTAAATAATTAAATTTAAAACCCTCGAAAGATCCGTTATATGGCATAATAGACTAAAAGATTTAAATTACTTTTTGTATTTCAATAAAATAACTGTTTTAAAAGAAAAAAAAAAATGAATTCAAGGTTCTCAAAAATTCGAGAAGATTTCCAGGTTTTCCAAGTTAAAAAAAAATTCAAGAAGAATTCCAGGTTTTCAAGGTCGCTGGACACCCTGATATTGAATTTACTGGACAATTCTCGCTATAAGAAAACTTCTGTAAATCATATACAGCGTTTTCAAATCATATAAGATTTTCTATAGAATCCATAACAAAATATTCGAAAATAAAATAATAAAATTGACAAGGAAATTTAATTTACTATACCTGCATTGTCACATGGATTTTCCCCAGTACAGTCTTTGGGAATTTTCTCAATGCATTTTTTATGTGCATTGTATTGGCAGTCTTTACATTGGAGGCCTTGTTTGAACAACCCACGTAATAATTTTTTACAGAAAGCACAAACTGTCGGTCTCGTGTACGTATGGACCACAAAAGTATGTGGAATTTTGATTCGAGTCGCCATTTCTCGTTCTACCCAGACTGGCCTTCCTCCTAATGATGGAGAACGAGATTGCTTTGGTGCCACGATACTCGGAATTGCCTGGGAACAGTATTTTTTTCAGAAAATTTGCCTTTCCAATCTTCAATTTAAAGAAAATTGTTAATGGAAAATAAGAGGCTTGACATTTTTTATAAATAATAGGAGATAGAAACGTATGATTCATAATTAGAATCTTTTGGAATATTAGAATTCTATTCAAAATAAATCTCCAGACAAGAGATTTTTCTGGTAAAGATTTGTTAAGTAGGGATCTTGTTTTGGAAAAATAAAAAAACTACAATTTGGAAATAATAAGCCTTTATTTAAGTACTCAAGTCACATTTCGTTCAAAGAAAAAAAATTGTGTATAGATTTCCTCAACATTTCTTAAAATTCTGATTACAAAATATATTTTCGTATAAAAAACTTGGTATGACCCTGGTGGAAAATTTTTTACAAAAAAGTATAACAAATTAGAACCCTTTTAAAGGAATCTACAAATAAATGTAATAAATTACAACCAAAATTACAGTAAATTTGTACCTTTTTTGTACTTTTTTTGTATATTGCTTTATTTTATTGTAGTTTTAATTTTCTACAAGAATTTACAAAAAGAATCTGCAGGTTTTGCAGCCAAAAAGTTGTGCTTTTTTTATCTTAAGTCGAAAAAGAACAACTTTTTGACTGCAAATAAAAATTGAACAATTGAGAAAGAATTGAACACGATAATTGAAATCAAGATTCTAACTCTTAAAGATAAAAATCTTCTCATTTAAAGTTATAAAAACTTAACTGTAAATTAAAACACTCAACGTGGAATATTTTTAAATTAAAATTTTCTTGATTTAAAGCTTCAAACTTTTGTAATTCAAGTGCTCAATAATTTACAAGATTAAAAAAATTGCCTTAAAATCTTCGAGATTCTTTTTTGAAAATTTTGGAAATCTTCTTAAATATATTTTTTCAACAAAAAAATCATTTTTAGTTTTTCTAGGATTTTCGATAAAATTATTAAAAAAGTAAAATTTATAAATAAAATAAAAAATAAAATTTACACACTGTTATTCTTTTAAAATATTTCAAAATTCTTGAAAGGCTTCTAAATTTTTTGTCCAAAATCTTTTTGTTTTAAATGCTTTGAAAATTAATTCAAGTTTTAAACTATTTTGTAATCTTTTCAAAATTTCTAAATATATCTTAAACCTTTTCGAATTTTTTCCAAATTAATAATTGTTCAATAGTTATTTATTAATCAAAATTTGTTTTGTTTTTTATCTTTTTAAATATTCTCTGAACATTAATTTTCCAACATAAAAAATCATTAAGGATTTTATTTTCTGAAAACCTTTAAAGATCCTTAAAAAGCTTCAAAATTTTATGCCGAAATCTTCAAAATTTTGGATTTTTAATAACTTTGATATTATTTTAAGATAACGGCTCTTAATCCGATGCGGAACTAAAGTTAGGTGCGTTTCTATCAATTGATATAATTATAATTTAATCAAATCCATCGCTTTTATTATTAATGCAAAAGTGATAAGTTTTTTTTTTATTAAAATGAATTTCCCTGTATGAATTGATAATATAAAATTATTTTTTTAAATAATTAACATCTCTTATTTAAAATTACGTTTGATAGATGTGGATATCTAGGTCAAATTTTAATTTAAAAAAATGTTGCATAACTGAAATTGTTGCTTGATCTGTGGTTTATTATAAAACAAAAGTTCTTGGTAAAAGTGTAATATTTAAAAAAAAATTGTAGTTTCGTGTAGAAAGTTATATATTACATGCCCTACAAAAATTGACAGTAAACTACAAGTCGAAACGTTGATTCTCACAGTATTACTTATAAAAATGTATACTTTTTTGTTTAAATTCGTACATTTCTACAACAAACTACCAGTATTTACAACATAATTTTAAGTAGTTTCCCAATATTTCAGGTTTGGCGAAATCTTGTATTTTTTTGTGAAGATTTGTAATTTTCTGCAATAATTTACCTAAAACTGAGTGTTTTTATGACGTCAAACACCCAAATTAAAAATATGCAAAATCCTGTACTTTATAATACCTTGTAGATTTTTACAACAAAGTTAAAAATATGAATAAAAAGTTAAACAAATTTGGGAATTTTAGAAACTTATACTTTATTGCTAATTTTATTACTTTTCTACAAGAAAATACAAGAAAAAATTATCTATTTGTATTTAAATGTAATTTTTGTTGTTGAATTTTGTACATTTTTTCACAAAAAAGTACCGGTTTGAACAGAAAATTACAGCTGTAGAAATGTTGTACTTTCTTGTAAAAATGTTGTCCACCAGGGGCCTATTATATAAAATTTAAATACTGTATTTCAAGGCACCTTTTATTTCCGAATTAACTAAAAATCAAGGTTCTTAAAAATTGTCATTACTGCCATTCTTATAACTAAAAGGTATTAACAAAAAATGATTAAAAATAATGCACAGATCCATTAAAATAGAATACTTTTAAAATACTGGAACAAAATATTTCTAATAGAAAAATTAAGTACTTCTTCAATAAAAAGATGTATAAAAATTCTGGGGAATGTTTTCGAAGCTTAGTTTTGGACTCAAAAAGTCCTGCCGTCACTTTTGAAAAAGTTGACTTATTTAAGGAACTTTTTCCAGGGAAAGGAGCTCACCAGGGTACTGTTGTTTTGACTCGTGTTAGGTGTGACATTCGTACTGTGGTTGTCGTCACTGGCACTTGTTAAACTACTCGTGGAACTCTGACTTGGAGATCTTGGAACATTCAAAAGTGTCGAGCTATGCCGTCTTTGACTCGAGTCTTGAGAACAGTTATTTGGGACTTTTATAATACATCGCTTGTGGTAGTTCATGCCACACCCTGAAGCAAATTAGAAACAGTTTTTGTTAAAAAACAATAATTAAATCCATGCTCTCGCAATCCAATAAAAAGAAGTCTAATTTATCAGTCGCTACTTTGAAGAATTTAGGAAACTGAACAGTTTCAAGAAAACTTCAATAATAGAAAATTCGACAACAAATATTTTAGTACAGGGAAAAATGATAATTGATCGAGGGGTTAATTACTCGGATTTTTGGTGAACATTAGATTGCAAAATATTCCATAAGATTGCAAAAGATTATATGGATTATATGATATTTATTATATAAAAAACAATGATAGGATAATCAACATTGGAATAAATAGTACAAAAATGTTGAAAGAATTATTGTAAAAAGTATAGGACCTACAAAGAAACGATTTATTTTAAACCAATCATAATCTCATATGAGAGTACAAAAAAATATCGATTCTGCACAAATAAACTTTACGCAGCAAAAATTGGCGAATTTCCTTGATATCTTTAAAATTGTTTAAACTTTAATTGAAATCCATATGAAAACCGTTTGGAATCTCTTGAAATCCTTTGATACTATTGGAAATATTTTTAAGTCGATTACAATTTTTAAATCTGTTAAGATCTGTTGAAATCCATTGAAAATTCTGAAATCCCCCAAAATCTTTTAAATACTTGGAGGTCCTATAAATTTTATTCTTCTTTCGTAAAGTATAAATCATTTGAAAGTCCTTGAATATCATTTAAATTAAACTTATTCATTAAAGTCAAGTATAAAAAAATCGTTTAAATCCCTAGAAATCTTTGAAATCCATGGAGAATTAATCAAATCCTTGCAATCTTGTGAAATTCATTGAAACCCCTTAAAATCCCTTGAAATCTGTGGAATCGCTATTCCCTTGAAATTCAATGAAATTTCTTTACTTTCCCAAGTTCTCTAAAAATCCCAAGAAAAGTTTGGAGAAATCCTACAAAATTCTTTGAAATCCCTACACATTTTGGAATCTCTTGGAATCCTTCAGAATCTCTTAGAATCCCTTGAAATCTTTGGCAAGCGTAAAAATCGATTTAAAAAAATTATAAATCATTTATAAGCCCTAGAATATCTTTTAAATTAAACTTATTCGTTAAATTTATATGAAGAAAAATCGTTCAAATCACTAGAAATCCTTGGAGAATTAATAAAATCGCTAACAATCCTTTGAAATTCAATGAAATTTTTTCATTTTCCAAAGTTCTCTAGAAATCCCTTAAAATATTTTGAAATCCCTTGACATTTTTGATATCTCTTTAAATATTTTAGAATCCCTTGAAATCGTTGGAAAGCTTAAAAATCCATTTAAAGAAGTATAAATAATTTGAAAGCCCTTGAATATCATTTAAATTAAACTTATTCTTTAAAGTTATCTAAAAAAATTCTTCAAATCCCTAGAAATCTTTGAAATCCTTGGGTATTCAATAAAATTCTCGAATCTTGTGAAATTCCTTGAAATACCTTCAAATTCCTTGAAATCTTTGAAATCGTAAGGAATCTCATGAAATTTCCTTTTACTTAATCTATTTTCCAAAATTACCAAAAATCCCTTGAAATCTTTGATAATCCTACAAATCCGTGGAAATATTTTTAAATTCTTGAAAACCGATGAAATATTTTAATATTAGTTTAAAATATAGAAATCCCGTAAAATCCTTTTAAAGCCTTAAAACCCGTGAAAGACCCTCGACATTTGTTTAAATCCTTTAGAATCCCTTAAAACCCCTTGATGTTTGGACATCTTTAAAATTCTATGCATTTTTAAGAAATCTGATGAAATTGTTTAAAATCTTTGGAAATTCGCTGGAATTCAAATTAAATTAAACTTATTACTTAACGTTCTCTAGAAAAAGCGTTTAAATCTCTATAAATATTTGAAATCCTTTAATCTTTTGAAATTTCCTAAAATACCTAAAAAATCCTTTGAGCTCGCTAAAAATTCCTTAAAATTTAATTTATTTTCCCAAGTTCACTCGAAATATATTGATATCTTTGGAAATCCTGCAAAATTCTTTGAAATCCCCTGTAATTTTTTGAATAATTTGAAATCCTTTGGAATTCCTTAAAATCCCCGGAAATGTTTGGAAATCTTTAAAATCATCTAAACTACCTCGAAATTTCTTGAAATCCGTGGAAATATTTTTAAATCTCTTCAAAACCGATGAAATCTTTTAAAACTAGTTAAAATATTTGTAAAACCCTTAAAATCCGTTAAAGTCCCTCGAAATTTGTTGAAATCCTTTGGAATCCCTTAAAACCTTCTGATTTTCTATAATTTTTTTTTTTAGAATCGCGAAAAAATGATAAGAAATTAATTGTGGGAAAATTACCTTCGCATTTTAGACCTTGGCGAACGAGGCCAAAGAGCATTTCTCCACAAAAATCACAAAAAGTAGGCGCTTTGTAAGAATGCACTGATAAGGCATGTGGCCGAATCGGGATTTGTTCGGTTAGTACTTGTGCTGCAAAATAAAGAATAAAATTTATATAGACAATAATTTTTGACCGAAAACTTTACAAAGTTTTAGAAGAAAAATCTGTCCAATCACTTGAAATATTACGAATTTCTCATCACACTATATATTGAAATTTAAAATAAGGTTTGATTTAAACTTTTTTTTTAAATGCTAAGTTGAATGGTTAACTTTTTCAATTATTAAATCACTCAGTTTACAATGCGTAATTATACACGCTTTTACTTTATAAATTTTACATTTTAGGCCTTCATTTTTTAGCGTAAATTTTCAGTTTTGGGAATTTTAAAATGCAGTTTTGAAGACCTAAAAACATAAAAATTAAATTGATTTGACAAGACGATTCTGAGTCTGTTCCAAATTAAATAATTCACAGATTTTAACGTTGAAAATTGAACTTTTTCAATTCGAAAGCCTTAATAGTAGAACAAATTTAAACTTCCAATTGAAACTTTACCAAATATTTTCATTTTTTAAATAATTCTCAATCAATAGATTCATAATGAACCGCTTTTATTTAATTTCAAATCCAATTCAAATATTCTTTCATCCTAAAATATTCCATTCTTAACTTATTCAATAATTTTTTTTAAATATTTATCAATATTTTACTATAAATTTAAAATGAGCATTTATAAAACACACATTCCAAATTACACAATTTTAAACTGCATTTTTTGAAACAGAAAGTCTTGAATCGTTAAAATTTCAGAGTATAAATAAGAATTGAATTATTAATTTGAAACGACTTAAAATTCTAGTTTTAAAAGAAAGAGATGAAATTTTGGTAAATAATTTTTTTTTCCTAATTGGAGGAGGAAATTTTTTGTTTTATACATCTTTATTGAGTTGAAGGCGGGTAAATGTCGAATTTTTAACATTTTTATTGAGTTTGAAACGTGGAAATTTTTGTTTTTAATTTTTCTTTAATTGGCAGAGGGACATTTTATATTTTTAGGATTTTTATCGAGTTGGAAAGGAGGATAGCTTGGTTTTCAATATTTTATGAATTAGAAGGATAATTTTTTATTTTTAACATTTATATTGAGTTGGATGGGAGAAAATGTTCATTTTAAATTTTTTCTGAATTGGAATTTTGTTTTTATCATTTTTATTGAGTTGGACGGGATACAATTTAGGTTATTATTTTTTTTTTCAATTGGAAGAGGCTTTTTTTATATATTTTTAGCATTTTTATTGAGTCGAAGGAGGGAGCTTTTTATTTTCAATTTTTTTTTTGTCAACTGGAAGAGGGTAATTTTTTTAAAAATATTCTTATAGAGTTCGAAGGGATTTTTCGAACGATTTTCGAAGATGTTTTTTTGGGTTTCAATTTTTATCTGAATCGGAAGAGGAAAGTTTTTCTATTTTGATAGAGTTGGAAGCGACGAAAGTTTGGTTATTTTTTTTCTGAATTGGAAGATGCCATTTTTTTGTAGCATTTTTATTGAGTTGAAGGGAAATTTATTATTATTATAATTATAATATTAATAATTATAATTTATTATTTGCAACTTTTTTTTTTTATTTTGAACAGGGTACATTTTTATTTTTAACATTTTCATCAAGTTCGAAGACGGGGAAATTTTTGTATTTTTAATGACGAAGTTTGGGTTATTTTTTTCTGAATTGAAAGAGGTAATTTTTTCTGTTTAGCATTTTTATTGAGTTGAAGGGATGAAATTTGGATTATTTATTTTTTTATGAATTTCAGGCGATTTTTTCTTATTAACATTTTTATTGAGTTTAGGGGAAGATTTTTTTCAATTTTTTCTGAATTGGAAAAGGGAAGCCTTTTATTTTTAACATTTTTATTAAATTGGGAGGGAATTATGGTTTTCGATTTTTTCTTAATTGGAAGGAGCATTTTTTTTTAAACATTGTATTGCGTTTCAGGGAAGAATTTTTTATTTTCAATTTTTGTTCTGAATTAGAAGAGGGAAATGTTTTTATTTTTAAGATTTTTATAGATTTGTAAGCGATGAAATTTGCGTCATTTATTTTTCTTTTTGAATTGGAAGATGCCATTTTTTATTTCTATCATTTTTAATGAGCTGAAAGGATGAAATTTGGGTTATTCTTTCTGAATTGGAGGCCATTTTTTTGTTCTTAACATTTATATTGAGTTTAGGGGATTACTAATTTTCATTGCCAATAAAAGGAAATTCAATCGTTTTTATACCAAGTTCAAGTTAATACAATGATAATATTAACAAATATTCAAAATAAGTTAATTATCATTTTTTCTGAACTGGAAAAGGGTCATTTTTTATTTTTAACATTTTTATTGAGTTGGAAGGGAGGAAATTTTCGTTTTCAGTTTTTGCGGAATCGGAAGAGGCCCTCTTTTTTTAAATTTTTTTATTGAGTTGGAATTGATGGAACTTTGGTTATTTATTTTTCTTCCGAAATGGAATAGACCTTTCTTTAAGGTTTATATTTGAGTTTAAGGGTAGAATTTTTTTTCAATTTTTTTCTGAATTGGAAGAGGGACATTTTTTTTTTGCCATTTTTATTAAGTTGGAAGAGAGGGAATTTTGGTTTTCAATTTTTTTCTTTTTAATATTTATACTGCGCTTTGAGCTTTTTATGTTGAAACTTTTTTTCTGAATTGGAAGAGGTTATTTTCAACATTTTTATCGAGTTCGAAGGGACTAAATTTTGGGTTTCAAGTTTTTTTGAGTTGAAAGATGCACTTATTTCATTTTTATCATTTGTATTCAGTTGGGAGTGAGGAGATTTTTGTTAATAATTATTTTTCTGAATTGGAAGAAGCTAATTTTTTCTTTTTAACACTTTCATTTACTGGAAGGGGGCAATTTTGATATTTTCACATTCACCTGAAAGGTGGAAAAGTTGAAAATTTTGCAGTTTAATGGCATTCAATCTAAAATTGTTCAACTAAACAGCGTCAAAAGCTTACATTTTATACGTTTAAATTATTGAGCATTTGAATTACAAATTCTTGAAGCTTCAGTTTTAAAAGTTTATAAGTTGTAAATCTTAAACTTACCAGTGAGAATTATTTCCACTAAAGTTTCGTCAACAATTTCCATCGCATTTGTGATGAGCTGCAGGATATTGGTGGAGTTGTAATCATGTTTGAATAACAAGAGTCTATCGAACAATTGACTTAAGCCATGATCAGGACACTTGCTGTTAATAAAATCGCAAGCAAATTCCTTCAGAGATTTCAGAGTCAATTGACTCGAGTCTACAGTGACTGTGTCACGAAGCAATCCAAACTGGAAAAGGAATGTTACTTCAGCTGCCTCCATCTTTCTCCCTTTTTACTGAAAATAAAAAAATTTATAAAATATTCCATATTTTCAATAATTCAGGACTTATATCATCGTTCAATTGTATGCGATTTTTGAATGAATCTACAATAATTTGCAGGCCTCGGACTCACTTTAGAGATCAAAAATAGTGTAAATAAAGACAACTATTTTTAAATAGTGTCGTAAAATTTTTCAAGTATTAAAAATGAAATTAACTGTTTATTAAAAATGTTATTATTTAGTCTGTAAATTATCAAAGTTCCTATTTATTAATCATAGGCTTCACAGTCTTTCCCCATTTTCTTATTTTTCCACTTAAATGCGAACCCAATAAGAAAATCCAACTATTTTTTATTGAAAGTTTATTCTTTTCCGTTCAAAAGTCTACGATTACATTTTTTGTTAGGAATATATATTTTTTATTTAAACATTTTATTATTTGGTTCAAATTGAATTATTTTGTTGCAAATTCAAAGATTTTGTTAAAAGGGCATACTTCTTGGTAGAAAATTCAACTGTTTCGTTAAAAACTTCTTCTTGGCTTGAAAATTCATCAATTTCACATTTTTCTTCTTCTTGACTAACCAATTTTTTTAAATTAAAAATTCAACTACTTTGTCGAACATTAATCTTTTTTTGGTTAAAAACTAATCTGTTTCGGTTGAAAATGAACTTTTTTGTTGAAAATTCACCATTTTGGGTTGAAAATTCAACTGTTTTATGAAAAAATTCTTATTTGCGGCTTGAAAATTAAACAATTTTCTAGAAAATGTAACTATTTGGTTGAACTTTTATGTTTTTTGTGGATTTTTTTTTTGTAGAAAATAAATTATTTTGGTTAAAAATGCTACTGTACGGTTAAAAGTTAATCTGTTTTAGTTGAGGATTAAAGCATTTAGCTGAAAATTCGTCTTTGTCGGTTAAATTCAACTGTTTTTGATTAAAAATTAAAATCTTTTTCGCTGAAATATTATTTTAAGATTTAAGATAATATTTAAGATTAATCATTTTCTTATTGAAAATTTAACTATTCTATTTTAATTTATTTTTTCTAGTTTAAAAATTAAACTAATTGGTTGAAAATGCATCATTTTTTGTAGAAAATTTATATATTTTGTTAAAAATGCATTTTTTTTTGGTAGAAAATCAATTTTTTTTGTTAAAAATGCAATTGTTTGTTTGAAAATTAATTTGTTTTAGTTAAGGATTCAATGTTTAACATTAACATTAGATTTTTTGTTAAAAATTAATTTTTTGTTTTTGTTTAGAAATACAACTCCTCGGTTGCAAAGTGAACTACTTTTTAAAAAGTTCATTTTTGTGGTTGAATATTCATAATTTTAGTTGAAAATTATTTTGTTTGTTCAAAAATAACTTTTTGAACTAACATTTATCTATTTTGTTGAAAACTTTCCTGTTTTATAGAAAATGCGTCTTTTTGGCTTGAAAATTCCACAATTATGTATAAAATTCAACAGTTTGGTATAAAAATTAAACTGTTTTGTAGAAAATTCGCTTTTTTTTATTGAATCTTTTTTAGTTAAAATATTCTACTATTTAGATCAAAATGTTTAGAAATTAAAATAATATAAACTAAAAATTAATTTACGGTTGATTCTAAAACAATCGATTCAGATTATTTGGTTGAAAATGTAGGTATTTTGTTGAAAATTCGTCTTTTTTGGCAAAATAATTTTTTTTGGTAAAAATTCAACAGAGCGGTTAAAAATAAATCTGTTTTAGTTGAGGTTTAAAGTATTTTGTTGGAAATTCATATTTTTTAGTTATATTTAACTGATTCTTATTTAAAATAAAAATATTTTTTGGTTTAAATTAAATATTAATCTATTACATTTATGCATTTTTATACATGTATGCATTTTTGCAGAGAATTCATCTGTTTGGCTTAGAAATTCCACAATTTGGTAAAAAATTCAACTGTTTTGTAGAAAATTCGTTTACTTTGTATTTAAAATTAATTTTTCTTATTGAAAATTTAACTATTCTATTTCAATTTATTTTTTCTAGTTTAAAAATTAAACTAATTGATTGAAAATTCATCATTTTTTGTAGAAAATTTATATATTTTGTTAAAAATCAATTTTTTTGTGTAGAAAATCAATTTTTTTGCTTAAAAATGTAACTGTTTGTTTGAAAGTTAATCTGTTTAGTTAAGGATTCAAACTTTGTTGAAAATTCGTCTTTGTTGGTTAAATCCAACTGTTTTTAATTTTAAATTAAACTCTTTTTTTGTTGAAATATCAACTATTATTACATTTTTAGTTGAAAATTAATCTTTTCAAGTTACAAATTCAAATCCTCGGTTAAAAGTTAAACTACTTTTTTAAAAGTTCTTTTTTTTGTAAACGGTTCATAATTTTAGTTGAAAAGTAGTTTTTTTTTTGCTTAAAAATTAATTTTTTTAAACTGAAAATTAAACTATTTTATAAAAAATTCGTCTTTTTGGCTTGGAAATTCCAAAATTTGGTAGATATAACTTTTTTGGTACAAAATTAAACTGTTTTGTACAAAATTAGTTTACTTTGTATTAAAAATTAATTTTTGTTAATGAAACTTTAACTATTCCATTTTTAGTGAAATATTGATCTTTTGTTGTTTAAAAATTCAACTGTTTGATTGAAAATTTATTTCATTTGTTGAAAATTCGTCTTTGTAGGTAGAAAAGTCAACTATTTGGTTAAAAAATAATGTATATTGTTGAAAATTCAACTGTTTGATAAAAAACAATTTTTTGTTTGTTAAAAATACAACTGTGTGGTTTAAAATTAATCTGTTTTAGTTGGGGATTCAAGTAGTTTATTGCAAATTCGTCTTTTTTATTTAAAATTAAAATCCTTTTTTGTTTAAATATCAACTATTACATTTATGGGGAAAATTAGCATTTTCAGGTTGAAAATTTAACTTACTTTTAAGAAATCCCATCTGTTTTACTTGAAAATTCAGCATTTTGGTAAAAAATTTAACTGTTTTATAGAAAATTCGTTTACTTTGTATTGAAAACTAAGTTTTCGTAATGAAAATTAAACTATTCAATTTTTTGGTTAAAAATGGGTCTTTTCTGGTTTAAAAATTTAACAGTTTGTTTGAAAATTTACGTAATTTGTTGAGAATTAATTTTTTTGGTAGAAAAGTAATCTTCTTAGTCGAAAATTCATATTTGTGATTGAAAGTTTAACTATTTGGTTGAAAATTTATGTATTTTGTTGAAAATTCGTCTTTGTTGGTTAAATCCAACTGTTTTTTTTTCAAATTAAAATCTTTTTTGTTGAAGTATCAATTATTATTACATTTTTCGTTAAAAATTCATCTTTTTAGGTTACAAATTCAAATCCTCAGTAGAAAGTTGAACTGCATTCTTAAAAGTTCATTTTTTTAAATTGAAAATTCATAATTTTAGTTTAAAATTAAACGGCTTTACAGAAAAATTGTCTTTTGGCATAAAAATTTTACAATTTGGTACCCCCTTTTTCGTGCAAAATTAATTTTTCTTAATGAAAATTTAACTACATTTTTTGTTAAAAATTGATCTTATCTAGTTTGAAAATGCAACGGTTTGGTTGAAAATTCATGTAATTGGTTGAGAACTTATCTTTTTTGGTAGAAATTTAATCTTAGTCGAAAACTCATATTTTTGGTCAAAAATTCAGCTGTCTTGTTGAAAGTTTATCTTTTTAAGTTACAAATTCAAATCCTCAGTTGACAGTTTTAACTACTTTCTTTAAAGATCTTTTTTTGTGTGGAAGGTTCATAATTATAGTTGAAAAGTCGTGTTTTTGCTTAAAAATTCATTTTTTAACTGAAAATTTAACTGTTTTATTGAAAATTCAAGGCATTTATAAAAAATTCGTCTTTTTGGCTTGGAAAAATTCAAATCCTCAGTAGAAAGTTGAACTACATTCTAAAAGGTTCATGTTTTTGGTTGAAAATTCATCATTTTAGTTTAAAATTCAAAAAATAATTTTGTTGTTGAAAATTCATGATTTTAGTTTAAAATTCAACGGTTCGTCTTTTGGCTTGAAAATTCCACAATTTCTTACCATTTTTTTCGTGCAAAATTAATTTTTCTTAATGAAAATTTAACTACTTATCTTTTTTGGTAGAAATTTAATCTTAGTTGAAAGTTTATCTTTTTAAGTTACAAATTCAAATCCTCGGTTGAGAGTTTTAACTACTTTCATAAAAGTTCTTTTTTTTGTGGGAGGTTCATAATTATAGTTGAAAATTCGTGTTCTTGCTTAAAAATTAATTTTTTTTAACCGAAAATTTAACTATTTTCTTGAAAATTCAAGGGTTTTATAAACAAAAAATCGTCTTTTTGGCGAATCCTTTGGCCGTGTGGAACTTTATGAAGGGGGAATACCCACATGTCTACAAGGTGGCAATGAAATTTTTGCCAATACTGGCTACATCAGTTCCTTCTGAAAGGCTTTTTTCCCCACGCAGGACTGATAGCTAATCAGCTGCGCACACGCATTTCGGGAAAGCGCCTCAGCCAAATTCTCTTTTTGCGTAGCTAAGATGCAAAATATTTTTTCGAAAAATAATTTCAATTACTCCAAATTGACGAAATGTATGAAAAGATTTAAAAAATATATTTGTTTATGAATATTTAATAAATATCTGTATTCATTTCCCATTTTCTTTAATTTATAGTAGGTTAAAGTAATTTTAAGCAAGTAAAGTTCAAAATAAGTTATTTAAAGTAAACTAAATTCAAGCTATGGCGAAAAAGTCGAAAAAAGTCGACTTTTTTCATCGATTAATCAACTTTGAAAGTCGACACGTAAGGAGTCGATCGAAAAGTCGAAAGTGGACTTTTTACTGCGATTTACCAACCCTACTGGGGGGACACTCGGTTCAGTCGGATGAATCATTCTGACTCATCAGGGGAAAGAGTGGGGGTCACCCGTGGAGTAGCTATTTCACCCGCTGAGATAAGGTAGGTGAGAGCGTGCAATGTTGGAATTCGGCAGGAGATTTTGGTAAATAGAACCTAACGGAAGGAATATGTTTTCACCGAATGGATATTATTTAGCACTCGAAAATGAAAGTAAAGTTCTGCCTTTTCATTTTAATCAGGTTATTTCATAATCACTAACTGTTCAGAAAAGATTCACTTATCCTTTGCTATCGCGAATACTGGGTGTGCCAAAGGCATGACTGTCTTTTTAAAAATAATTGTTGAAGAGTGTAAAAAATATATGAGAAAGGATATTAGTTGTTGGACTTATTCTCGGAAAAAGAAAAAAAATCCTTTTAGTTACGTGCACTGAAAAAAATGATCATTTGGACCAAATATTTAGTTCGTAATATATGTTATTGCTATTTTATTAGTTTGGACGACTGCATTTTCTTACTTGCAGATACTAATTGAATAGTCACTGCAACTAACGACATTTTTGTGTCAACTAATAAAATAGCAGTACCGTATCTTAGTAGCCAAATCGTTCTAGATAATTACCTGTGCCAAACAGCTTTCTAGACCATTTTCAAATATAATTTACTTCGTCATATTACTGTGAAACAGCACGTAATTAAATCAAGAATCCAATGTTTGACACGTCACTAGTCAAAAGTACCGCGGTAACGTTACTGTTTGGTTAAAAATTCATCTTTTATGCGATTAAAAATTGACATTCTTGCTAAAAATGCATCTCTTCCGGTTTAAAATTCAACTGTTTTCTTAAAGATTCGAATTTTTAGATGGGAAACTTAACTACTTTGTTTAAAATTCGTTCTTTGTAGTTGAGTTCAACTGGTTAAAAATTAGTTTTTTTTTCTTCGAAAATAAATTTTTTAACCTGATAATGTAGCTATATTTCATTTTTGGTTATAAATTGAATTTTCCTTGTTGAAATTTCATGTAGCTTGTTTAAAATTCGTGTTTTTGGTAGAAAATTACTTCTTGGTTGAAAGCACATCCTTTTTGGTTAAAAATGCCACTGCTTGATTGAAAATTAATCTGTCTTGGTTGAAGATTCAGCTATTTTGTTGAAAATTCGCACTTTTCGATTGAATTCGACTGTTTTTTATTTTTTAATAAAATCTTTGTCTTATGTTGAAATATTAACTATTACATGTTGCAATGAGAATTAATGTTTTTGGTTAAAAATCAAAAACTTGGTTTAAAGTTGAACTACACCTTGTGAAAAAATCTCCTGATCGATCATCATGACATATAATCGAGTACAAATACCATTAACAAATTTCGTAAAGTAACGCACGTTACTTTGCATTTAACTTACTCAAAAATAGTAACGCGTTAACGTTGCCGTTACTTTTTGAATTAAGTAACGCGTTACCTCAAATTCAGGACTTCAGATTTTAGCGCTAAACTTTCCTTCTGTGCCGTTCAGCGCAAACAACACCTTCCACTACACTCTCATGAACTACGCCCCTTTTTATAACTCACTCAGCGGTTCACACGGGTGGTCGTCTTGAACGTACCCAAGAGTGTCAGTCGAACAAGGTACTCTCTACCGCTAAACTCAAACAATGCACTCGGGTGCACTCGGAGCCGTTCAGCAGCGCTAGGTGAGTGCTCGGTTCCACCCAGTTAAACCGTTCAGAAATAACCAGAGCGACGAGTGGGGGTCTCTCGATGCGTGACTAATGCCTCTAAGGCCGGTTTTTGACCCAAATTATTTTTGGGCCAGAAAATCCGAAAAAATTCCTACAGTATCTACTAACAATAAGAAGTCAATTCCATTATAAATGGACCCCGCCCCTTATTTGCCCCCATCACCCCTTCAAAAAATGATAACTTCACCGCTTGTGTACAGCAATCAAACTTGTATTTGCCTAATAAAGTACACTATGAACTCTCTATGAACTACCTTCACTCTTGTTTACCATTTTTATACTTTTTACCCTGCTGATTCCGAATCCAAGGTCCGTTGACTTCTAACACGTCATAGTCAAAGTCATTTGAAGGGCAAATCATAAGAAAGGCTATAAAAAATCCTAAAAAATACATATATAAGGTTTTGGATTCGGAATCAGCGATCCCAAAAATACCCTAGTCGAGCGGGAAGTTGGAACATTAAGACATATGTATCATGTAACTTGCAAAAAACTCGCGATAAAGAGAACAGTGATGAGTGTAAAAAAAAAATTCGCACTTGGAAAATATATCGTGATTTTAGGAGAGGACCAAAATCCAATTATAAATTAAGAAACAGGAAACATCGTCGTGTATGACACGGAACGTAAGTTTATGTGAAAAACGTTACTACTTTTTAGGTTATAGTCCGCGCTCTTCATTTGCAAAAAAAACATATGTTCCTGTAATTTTCTGTACATGTTATACTAATAACAGAAATATATGTAGCATTCTTTTTTTTATTAATATTTAAAATTTTCATAATTAATCCAGAGAATGATTGAATTGATGGGCCACACAATCGTTAATCTACCGAATTCTAATTCGGTATCGGAAACAGAATTTATAAATTGTAATTCAGAAGAAACGCTTAATTCAGGTATGAATAATTATTTTTGCAACGTATATATGCATAACATGTTTTTTTTTAAAGGGACCGTCAGTAAAATAAAGTGTAAGCTTTTCTTTTCTGTTTAAATATGTTTTTTTTAACTACAGTGAACTTTTTGCAAAGATTCAACATGACAGGAATTTGTAATTACTCTAAAATCATGCAAATAAGTTTAGCAAGTCTGAAAGTAAAAATTTTGATTTTCGATATTTTAGTGTTTCCTCTTTTTTAGACTTTTATATATCGCATGAATTTGAGTTTTATACTATAGTTTAATTATCTATGAAACTACAGTTCGACGCCTCCATTCAATATGAGACTATGTGCTGACAGCGCCGTGTATGAGACTATGCGCTGTGTATAAGCATAGGGAATAGTCTCATACAGGGCGCTGTCAGCACATAGACTCATATTGAATGTAGGCGTCGATATGTCATTACTCAAAACCGTTTTTTAACTACGTCATTATTCGATATTTAATTCTTTCGTTGGTCTTGCATTTTGGTCAGCGTATCCCATACCATGGGGCATGGTGACCATCATATTACTGCCGGTTCATTTCAATAATATGAACATTGTAGAATAAAAGTATATAATATAATCATTCTTGAGAGTATAATGTAACGAAAACAAATTACTCGAGACATGATCAACACTGAATAAATGTATTCTTATTAATCAAAGTAAAGGGTGCTGCAAAATCTAGTTATAACATCTGACTCCTTGAAAATTCTATTCAGCGTGTAAATATCTGCAATTGCCTCTAACAGATATATTGTGTACCGACAGATACCAAAGGCGTGAAAATTCTAAACAGGCATTGATAAATAATATTCAATATCATATTTATTGAGTTATTATTCAACCCATGTAATTAGGACCACTCTAATAAATAAAGAGAATTATTTGAAGAGTGTATGAAATTGGAAATTATAATTAGGAATGAAAACAACTTCATAACAATAAGTTATAATTTGTAATAGTTTTAGGTTATAACCTCAATATTTACATGCTGGTCTCAATGAAAGGAATAAAACATGAAATAGCGCGGTTAAGTAAAGAGAATCCTTTCAAGTATGATTGAATAGAAAATTATAATTAGAGATAGATTTTTTATATTTGTAGGTTATAATCACGAATTTAAAATGATAGTCTCTTTCAAAGAAATAAAACGTGAACTTTGCACTTGCCGTATTATTATTAAATATAACTTTATATCACGTTTTATTTTTCGTCATTACCTGTATAACTTCATTATTAACAACCTCGAATTTTATCAGACAGAATAGACATAACGGTTAGAACAGTATTAAAATTACCAAATACACAAGATAACTAACTTTCAGAGTTTTTCTACATTATCGATCAAATTACCGACCTGTTATCAAGCCTTGTTACCATCTTCACAAAACGTTTCGGACATCATGCCCCGTACGTCATTTTGCAAGATTTGATTAATTTTAATATATTTAGAACGTTTATAAAAACCATTTATGATACCGAAAGTTTAAAGAAATACTTCACGTATTGAAATCTAACATTTTAATGCTTCAAGTATTTCAAAATATGCTGGAAGTGCTAATTTCAGCCAAAGACTATTCCATCTGTTTCCACCCAATTTTTTTTTTCATAATAACTCTTCTGACACGTATTTTAAAACAAGAATTTCACCACATCACTATTTTTCTAAACAAAGAAAGTCATTTTATGCAAAAAACTAACATGAAAATCAACTAACGCTATGGGTTTTCTGGTCCACCTTGCAAACATTGAATTCCACGTAAAGACGCGTGCAACCCTTCAAGTGATGTAAGATATTTTATTCGAAACCACTATTTTATGAGACTGTAGAGCCCCCAGAAAACTAAGCGTTAGATAGCCCTTTACTGAAATGGTGCGAGAACGTTCTATGAAGTGATTTTTTTTTATAATGATGATAATCACTGACTGAACATTTTTTTGTTTTGCTTTTTCCACCTGTCGAATTTCTCGAAGGCCAGCGCATATTTATCCTTACATTTTTGGGATACTAAATCTTGCTTTGCTTCTTTCCATCTGTTTGAACAGTGATTAGTATTTTCGTATGGCGCGAGATTTTAAAATAGTTCGTTCCGAGGTAAAGTTTGATATATGTATGTATATATATATATATAAATGTCAACAGTAAATAAGGAAATACAATGTGTGTTTTTCAGTGGGCAATTGTGGAACTAATTAACTGATATTGCGCTACCTGGACGGTATGACAAAGGTCTATTTAACGCTTACTTTTCTGGGGGCATAATATGCTCATAACATGGTAGTTTTGAATATAATAAAATTAAAATGCAGTTTTGAAGATTTTAATAATTAAATATTACAAGCGTTTGAATTTGAAAATTTCGGGTAAAAAACATTTCAAGTTGATAAACTGTAAATATAGATTATTTATGATTTTCTAAACTGAACTTAATGCCTTATTATTTTAACGATAATAAATGTGCGATTGAAGCTTTATGAACTATTTTCATATTTCAAATAATTTCAAAATAATAAATTCATAATTAAAAGCTTTTATTTAATTTGAAATTCAATTCAAATATTGTTTCAGTCTAAAATATTCTATTTCTAACCTATTTGATTTGAAATTTGAACATTTTAAAACAGAGCAATTTTTTAATATTCAGCAATATTCGACTCTTCACTCAAAATGAAGAATAATAAATGAAATCTTTTAAAACTGAAACATTTGAAACTGACTTGTTCGAAATAGAAACCCTTAAATCGTTAAAATTTTATAGCGCTAAATTCAAACTTTGAACGTTACAATTTAAATTCTTTTCTTATTTTATTTTCAATTTGTGAGTTCAAGTGTTGAATTTCGATGTATAAATAACAATCGAACAATTGTCAATATGAAACGACTTGCAATGAGAATAGTAATCTAAGTTCGAATTTAGAAAGTGTGCAGTTTGAAAAAAACATTTTAAATCGTTCAATTGTTAATATTTCTAGCTTGAAATTGCTTAAGATGAGATAATTTAAAACATTTATTTAACAGATTCATTTCTCAATTTAAAACATTGCAAATAATAGCGTAATTTATATTTTTCAACCAGAAATCTTTAAACTGGTCAATTTATAAAAGTTAAAATATTTTTTATTTTGGAGATTACCGGCATGCAAATTATTGATCACTTAAACTGAAAAATTTAGGAGCTTTAATTTTAAAAGTTTAACATTCAAAAGAGTTAATACGATGTTCAAAATCTTTTGCGATGATGTTGTAGTAGGTACAAAATTGGGAGCATATTGTAGTTTGGACTTCACCTTTTACCGCTGTCGTCCTTACACATTAGTCGCCACTGAACGCTTTTTTAGAGCTGCCACCTGGCACTGCACAGGTTTGTAGTCGCCTAATTCTCGGTGGTGTAGGAAGTTTCTTACAATGAACCAGGTTACACCAGAGGGCGTGAATTAAGCGCGCCTGAATTAAGCTGAATTAAATACGAGAGCGGCTCAGTCTGGCGTCGGCGCAAAAGCGTTTTCGGCAGTTGCCCTCTGTCGCACACGTGGAGTCCCTGCGGCTTTTGCCGCATGGTAAGCCAGCCTACTGTAGGCTGGCCGGGGTAACTTGGTCCAATGCGATAGGTGTTTAATAAAACCGCTTTCTGAGCTGCTGCAAGTACCCTGCTGACTCCTAAGTTTTCAAGATGTTCAGTGCATCTTGCCTGCACATTGCCTGCAGCCGAAATCACAATAGGATGAATAGATGGCTGTTTCATATTCCTTCGTATTATCTTTACATCATGCCTTAGCTCGCTCTACTGATTGATCTTGATTGTGTAGTCTTCCTGCAAATTCCAGTTAAATGGACAAGCAATGTCAATGTTGTAAACTCTTTTGCCTTTTTTCTCACGCATCATGATGTGGGATCGCTTGACTCGTATATTATGATCTGTATGGATACTCAAATCCCAATATAAGATGTAACCCTTATTTTCTAAAACGAACACTGGAATTAAAAATAAATAATCATTAGTATTGATTGAACTTGTTCTCGGGTGAACCCGGTTTTTTATAATCAGCCATGGACTAAGTCAAGTACCTGATAAGTTGCAGATGCTATACAATTATTTAATGCAATGTTTAAAGTCTTTTGCGACGATATCTCAATAGGTACAAAATTAGGAGCATGTTGTAGTTTGGAGTTCGTCTTTTATCGCTCTTGTCATTGTACTGCACATGTCCGCGAATATATTGAATTGCCATGAGGATATAACGAGCCATCCGTTGACTCGGTACTCTTTCAGGACTTCCCAAAGTTCACTTCGATTCACCTTGTCAAACGCTTCTTCTGGTTCAACAAATGCACAGAAAACTTTTTATTTACCTTTAAACTTTTTTTGTGATCAGTCTCAAGCTAAATACCTGAGGCGTATATGATTTTCCTGGCACAAATCCACATTGGACTTCCCATATCTATTCTTCTGTTATTTTCATTACCCTATAAATATATATTCTTGAATGTATTTTGCTTGCGGTTCTTAGTAAGCTGATACCACTGTAATTATATTAGTTGCTTTTATCTCCCTTTCCTTTGAATATTGGGACGATAATCGTTAACATATACTATTTCACTCTTGCTATTTCTCATTCTGACTAACTCTGTACTACTATTTCCTTTCACAATGAGCAACGCTACTTTCCAAAAGACTTTCTTGCTTGCTTCAAAATCGATTTGCATTTGCTTCTCTTCTTCTGCCTTGATTTTATCTTTACTTTCTTCAACTAGTATTCTCACTTTCCTGGCTTTGTCTCTATATTAATTCTCAAGTCTATTTCTCTCCTCATCGCTAAGGTCTGTGATGTTCAACTTTCTGTTATACGGTTTTTTCATTTCTTGGGCGGCTGCTTGGATTTTATCATTCCACCACGCACCACAGGACATTCTTCCCACAACCGCAGTACCACACACTTCAGTCGCCTTTCTAACAATGATATCGTGGGGAATAGTCCATGCACCCTCTATATATTTATTGTGAATTAGCGTCTCCCAAGCTGCCCTATCCATGCGTTTGTATATTTTATTCTGAAATTATATTCGTACTCCTGGTTTTTGTAAATTCTCTTCATCTCTTATCTTGATTTGCGCCTGTTTCTTCGTTTTGGTTCTCTTTCTTCTCCATCCTTGACCTAAGTTCGTTTTTGAGACTAAGAGGCCATTATCCGTTTTACATTCAGAACTACTGATAACCCTTGTATCTTTTAACAGCTCTCTGAGTCTTTCATCCGCAACAGCAAAGCCAATTATGCTGTGGCTATCTCCTCCACAGTAGGTGTACAAGTGGCTCGTTTAATGTCTAAACCAAGTATTTGTAATGAACACGCCCTTTTCTAATTATAAGCTGACCAATCTGTCTCCATTACCATTTGTTTTTATGTCCCCAAAATTACCTAGCACTCTTTCTGTTTCATACTGAAAAATAATATTTTGTTATTTATTTTCTTTGCTTTGTTTTGTTAGTTTCTGGTTTGGATTTAAGTTATTGTTGAATTTAATATTACATGCGACTTTCGTTTGCACGATCTCAGAATGGTTCCGAAATTCGCCATATTCTTGGAAATTGTTTACCTTTGTTTTCTATGCTCGAGCCCTTTATTGCTGAGAATTATTTCAGGTTGATTAAATTAATTGAAGTATTAACTATGAAAGGGAAAGTGATGAGGCGGTCCATAATAAACCTTCGGAAGTCGACGATCCCTGCCCTATTTAAAAAGTTGAAATTTTCTTTTCCCTCGGCCCTACATCAATAAAATTTAATAATAACGAGAGGAAAGGATAATCCTGGGAGTCTCGGTTCAATAGAAAAAGAGAGTTTAGTATTAATTCGAACGCGAATGGAGAGAGGTATCTCTGAGAAAATTTGTAGTGAGTATTAAAGCCTTCGCAGAATATACCATGAAAAGTAATATGAAAAATGCAGTCTAAATCATTACGAAACCATTATCTTCCCTCACGAAAAAAAAAAAATATATATATATATATATACAGAAAATACAACATACCGAGTGAGCTTAGTTGCTAACTCGAAGGTGGAAAATCTTCAACAACACACTGTGAAGGGTCCACACTTCTCGGTAGAGTGGGGACCTCAGTCACATCACTACAGTGACCCTGACATATATAATATTTAATTATACTCAATTATACACTCTTTCTCCTTAGCATAACTCCCCCCCGAACCGCTTTCGCATTACTTCAGGGAGTGCCTCGACCTCAGTTCGGGGGACCAGCTCCTAAACACAACCCCTTGCTCCAACAGCTGTTCTGATGGTAGCGGAGAACATTGATCTGTCTTTCGCTGTAAGCTCGACCTCAACAAGTACCTCTCCTTTCCTTGTTTCCATCACACCCCTGACGTTAACACCAAGGGTGTCGGGTTTCACCTTTTGTTTAAGGTCCTTTAGAACCTTTGCGTAGCTTGGACCCTCGGCCGGTTTTATAATAACCGCCTTGGGTCTAGCTCGCCTCTTTTTCTCCTTCTTCTGTGAAGCAATGTTTTTTGTTTCGCCCTTCGTCCTCTTTTCTTCTGATTTAGAGGTTGAAGTCTTCGGAAGGTTGTTCCGGGACTTTAACCTCTTCGTCCTGGGCCTTGGCGTCGCAGACTCAGGGGTCTCAATGTGGGGTCTCTTGGCCTCTTCCCAGGTGTGGGAGGTGTGGGAGTGTCTCCCCGGCTTCTTCTACAGCTTGAGCCCCTTTGCAGGTCATCACTCCGCACCTTGTGCTTTTTTTAACCTGCCGCACCCTTTCGACAATCATGTCCCGGTAACAGGCCTTGATCATCCCAAATTGCTTCTTTAAGCATCCTATTCCAAAGTTCATGTGGATGAGAAGCTTTTCCGCATCTCCACACTTCAAGTTTTAAGTAAATCATTTTGAAAGCTCTCTATTCAAAATCGTATAAGTTTCAACGTTCTAACATGATTGAACTTTAAAGGTTCACAATATTTAAAATTCTTTCATTTTGATCGGTGGTGTTTATCAGTAAAAAAATCTATCCAATTGCTTTGAATGTCACTTGATACTATATGAAATGATACTTAAAATTAATAATATTTATAATCTTTTGAATTTCTATAATTCCAATTTAAAATTATAGTTTTGAATGCGCAAGTCCAGAGCAGATTAATTTTTAAAGCCTTGACACTACAATTTCGTTGTTTCAGAAGCTGAAATTCGAAAATATTTAGTATGAAATTTCTTAATTTTTGGAGGTTTTCAATTTCAAATTTTATAATTTTGTTACTTCAAATTCAAAGACGTACAAAATGCGTCAGGACAGTTTCACTATTAAGTCTTTCAACATTGGAAAATTCCATATCGAAAGCCTTGATATAGTCAGTTTTGAACTTAATAATCTTAGATTCAAATATTATACATTTTTTGGTTTCATTTTCAGTCAGTTTTAAATTCAATAGTTTCAAATTTAATTATTCTGAATAGTTTGGTTTCAATTTTAGTCAGTTCTTAATTAATTAATTTTAGATAATGCTAAACGGTGTTAAGTCCATTACAATTTCCATTAGATTATTTAATGCACATGTAGCTTAAAATTGGAATTAAGAAATTATGAAACACGTTTCACCTGAAATTGATATTCGTTCAAAACATAACTTCATAAATTTTGGACAATATCAAGTTAAAAAAAAAAGTTTTCCAATCTTTTTGTATATTCTCATTTGAAATTTGATTTACAACATAATGAAGGGAAAATTAACCACAAACTTGGGTTTGCTTTAATACTATTTGAATGATTATTTACTTAACCAAATGTAAAACAATGATTTAAGCGGGTGAGTATATGTACATAGACATCTTAATATCTATCTCTTTTCAAACATATGTTTTTTATATAAAAATTGTAAACTACAGATTTCAATCAACTTCAACAACTGAAAATACCGTAGTTCAATAAATTGATTAATTTTTGTACAGTCATGAAGATATGTTGCTCATACTGAATTACTAACTCTCAATTTTATAAGAAGTAAAATATTACGAATACAAAGAACGAAAGTGATGTACTTATAATCATACAAGAAGCACTATTTACTATCTCAATTGTAGTTTTTACAGTTGCTTTTGAAATTTTCTCAGTCACATCTGTCAAAATTTTAGTTGGCTTTGCTTCTTCACGGTTGCAAAAATCTGAGCTACAATTTTTTGGAATCACATTATGTGGTAGTTCAGATCGGTTTATATAACTGTCGCAATTGTACATAACAGTCAGACTTGTAGGATTTCCTGAAAACAAAGATACACATTTCAACTTATTCTGGGTATAACAACATTTGTTCACTGTTTTTTATCAAGTTACGGTACCACCCAGTAGTATGAGGGCGAATGTTTTCTGATATTCGCTAAAATGCTCCTCATTCTTTTAAATTAAAATATTAAATGTTTTCTTTCAAATTTCATAAAATATATAAAAATTCTACAAAAAATCAGCCCTAAGCGAAGTCATGGAGCTAATCCGATCAAAAGTTTTTACAAAAAAGTGGGCATTTCAGTGTGTTCGGAAATTAGTAATATCTTTCGAAATATTGAAGCTTTTTCAACGTTCTTGGACACAGTTTAATGAACAATTTTAAGGCAATTATTTTACACGCCTTAAGGGCTTAAGATAGAGGAAATCAACCAACAATTATCAAATAATATATTCTCGCTAAGGTTGATTCCCTCTTCTAATAGACACTCGTTTCAGCCAATAGATTTTAGGACACAGGCCCAGCTCTCACCTTTAACAAGTACGGTACTTGCCCCCTTTGTCTCCACTGGGCCACCAATGTTACTCAAATCTCTGGCCTGAAAACGCGGAGAGGAAGAAAGAAGGGTCGGTACACCCTTTTATACCCAAACTCCTGCCCTCTTCAGATAGTCCTAGCGCAACCAGGTAAAGGAGAGAGAAAGAGAGTCTCCGATAAGAATAACATGAAGGGCGTACTGACCAGCTCTTGCAAGCGAAATAAATGGAAGGAGAGGCCGTTTTCAAATATATAATAAAAAAACAGGGTCCTTTTCTCCTTCGGCTCTGCTTTTTTCATTCAAAATGAGATTACGGTAAAGGAGTATATTATGTACCCGGGAGTGAAACAGTCTCGCTATCCGAGTATGAGTTTTGCAAACACGCGAGGATGAAAAGACGTTTCACTCCTTGGTACATACGATACTTTATGTATGAGCGCAATCGCTGTCCAGTCCTCCTGTCGTATAAACGGATACTTTCACAGCTGAAAAGACGCTGATAAAATAAGTAAAGCATGCCTGTGTTACATAAGGTATTTGAATCTAACCCTGGTGTTTTACTCTTCGAGGACGACATCCAAAAGGACTCCACGGTAAATATAATGATTTTCTGCAACCTCTTCCTCTCCATTGCTGATTGATTCGTACCACGGCCTCCTCTTATTCCAAATTGCTGGATTAATACCGCGGCTCTCCCCTACCTTCCTCACTGCTGGATTAATACCGCGGCTCTCCCCTACCTTCCTCACTGCTGGATTAATACCGCGGCTCTCCCCCACCTTCCTCACTGCTGGAATTATACCGTGGCCTCATCCTCTTCCATGCTGCTGGATTAATACCACAGTCATATTCTCCCCCCCCCACTCCACTGATGGATTGATACCACGCTTCCCTACCACCGTTCCAAACACCAGTTACTAAATTGATCCGCAGACACACCCCCGTCGCTCTCTTGCCCACGCGCCTCTCTTCAGTAAAAACTCTCTTTCTTTACTTTCTACCCTCCGACCCTATCGAAGAATAGCAATTACTCCACCACTCATTAAATAAGATCCTAGTGACCATTGTTATAGGCCTTATAAGCCTATTTCAGCATATAAGGCCCTTATAGGCCCTTATCAGAATATTTTCAAGTTACAAAGAAAATTTTAAAAATTATTCTCTAGTATTTTCCCGAGGAGAAAAATGGAACTAGAAAATTGTGAAATATTTGAATAATGCGTGTTTAAAATTATTGAACATTGCTAATTTTATGCAATGAATCTCTTTTAAATATATCGACGCCTCCATGCCATACCGCTCCACGTCGCGTTTGGTCCATGTAACACTTCAGGTCCTGTGTACAATCATGAGACAAAAGTTATACAGCAACCAAACGTGACGTGGAGCGGTATGGAATAAAGGCGTCGATATAGTCTATTGATGTTAAAAAGTTTTATATAAATGATAAAGTATTTTGTAATTCTCACCTTCTGCTTCAGACAAAATCTAGAACTATTTCTTCTAAATTTTTGTCATATGCTGAAAAAATTCCATCGAACTTTATCTTCAAAATGAGCCAAAAACATTGAAAACTTTTCGGTATTTATGATCAATCGATTCGATAATATGAAGATTACACTGAAATATCTACATTCATTGTAATAACTCATTATAGAATTATCTCAATGACTTTGCTTAGGGCTGACTTTATTTTAGAATTTTGTATGTGCTTTCTGGTATTTGAAAGAAAAAAATATGTACTTCGTTTTATGAAAATAATGATTATTGTAAGAGAAAACCTAAAAGAATGTATTGAAACTTATGATCCATTCATCATATCAAATATGTTTACATGATTTTTAGTCGGTTTTTTACTCTTCAATAAGAAAAATACAATTTGTATAAAAATGGAGTTTAAAATAAAATAAAAAATTTAATATGTCGAATATAGATTTCCCTTACTATCAAAGGTCACGGTTGAACAATGATCAAGAGCTTCACAATAAGGATCGTCATCATTAAAGTAACATTCTGGAAGCTGACCAAAAATTCTTGAAGCGATATGTTGACCATGAGTACATTGGTAACACTTTAAACAGTCGCCTGTAAAAATAAAAAAATTCTCTTAGGGAACAGATGATTCTTTGAAAATTACCGTTCACTATCGTTATTTTGATTCTTCGAAAGAAATCATAATTTCGCAAATACCAGGAAAAAGAGTCCGGGAACCAGAATCTTTACCCTGAATGTTTGTATTGTTAAGTAAAAAAATTATTATAAAAGATAATAGAAAATGAAACCTGAGGTCCAGCTTAATCATAAAAGCTATATCTCTAACGTAATAAAAAGTTTGTCTTCCATAGTATAAAACACATTGCAAAAAATATTAACACATCTAAGAATGCAATTTGCAAGAATAAAAACATTCTGTGATTTAAAGCCTAATTCAAAATTATTCTTTGATTATTACTCACTAAAGGCAAAAATCGTGGAAACGGTGGTCAGAAGCACAACAAATTTCATTTTGGATATGTTGACAGACTGTGATCGGATGTTAAACTGAAGAAATGTAATATGGACCATCGTTCATATAAGGCTTTTCAGAGAGTGTGATTGGTAATCAGTTGCTACAAACTGGCGATAACGCATCGAAATTTCCGATGAGTAATGAACTCTCCAAGATTAAAAAGAACTCTTTAAACTTGCAAGTTTACAAGTTCTGATTTGTATTCTAGATCATAGACTAACTAAATTTACGAAAATAATATTATTATTTTCATTAGCTGAACGTGAAACATCTGAAAGAGTATTTATAGAATACGTCTATAGAATTAGCTAAATCACTTCACTTAGAGATGATTTCATTAAAAATTTGGGGTATGTTTTCTGTTATTTTCGTGAAAAATTGTTATAATTTGTTTTACATAAATTATGAAAATTTTAGTGAATGATAAAAAACTGCTTTTCTTATGCTACTAAATGGCACTGTAATCTGTTAAAATCAAGTGACATGTATTTTGTACCACGAATACATTAAAATTTGTGTTTTTGTTTTCAGGCTTAATATAAAATAAAATAAAATCGTGGAGAAAAAAATTTGTTACCTGAAATTTTGACAGATGTGAATGAGAAAATTTGGATTATGCCATCAACTATTTTGCCCAATATAATGGAAACACCGACCACTGTATCAATATCGACATCCCCTGCTTTTCATTCCAAAACTGATGAAATTTCTTCTTTGTTAATGCATATTTTCCTTCGTATAAAGAAGAACATTTCTATTACAATATGAGTAACATATCTTAAATCCTGATGACTGTGCATAAATTGTGCAATTTATAATTCGATGATATTTTTCATTAATTTTAATTGATGTAAAACTATAGTTTAAAAGTATTATACAAAACAATTATGTAGTGGAAAAGAGATTGTAGCTACAACCACTTAGAGAAAAAGTTGTCTTGAAATAAAAGCATCGTCCTCTTGCCTGTTTTGTTTCAAACCACGTTACAATCTGTTTTATACAAACGGAATTATTTGACTGCAAGATTACGTGAAGATTGTTGGAAAAGGATAATGTTTGCTGAAAATAGATTCTTTTCGACACTGTTAGTCCTATAAAAAAATTACATTTCAAATAAAAATCTACAAACTAATTAAAATTACATTTTTTAAATTCCATGTTTACTAAAATTAATGAAATTAGGATTTCAATAAATTTTAATCTCAGGTTAAATAAGTTTCACTATTTCTCAATTTTAATTTTAATTGCTTTTCTAACTTGGGAATCTATTTACTCCGAGCAAACATGAACGCGTTATCGCTCGGTAAAAACAGCTGATTACCAATCGCGGAATTCCCTATCAGAAGCTTCGTAAACTATCACATCACTCAATCCCAGAATAATCGACCAGAATGAGTTTTTCAGATGAATGTGTTTGCGATTTTAACTATCTTCTGAACAAATCTCGCCATTCACCTTTATAAATTTATTAAAAATCAAGCTCCCCAGTATCGTTTTCATTTTTTTCATCCATTAGTTACAAATCAGGTCCGTCCACTCAGCGCCGCCACCAAGGAAAAATGGAACACGTCATTTCTTTTGCCTCTTTTTTGCAAATTTTATGCTGAAAGAAAAAAATTTTCTGCCATTCAAACATCGGAGATAAAGGTGGCGGCGCTAGCACGACGTCCTCTTAGCACCGCCACCTGTGAAAACTGACTAAAAATTATTATAATGAAATAAACAATTCGGGTACATTTTTTTGCTTTTTTTTCTCTCCAGAAACATATCATACGTGTCCCAAAAAACTACCTCTAAGTCATATATATATATATATATATATACCCCTCGTGACCAAAACTGTTCTAAAAGTGTAAAAACAACCTTCAACAACGTAAAGGTGATTCAGAACTCTGAATTAATTATGTAACACTTGCAAATTTACCACTTTTATAATATCTCGCAAAAACTACACTTTGACGTAAATCTATATAGAGAACCTTACATATACGTATATAAACCACATTAAAAACAATAATATTCATAAACCACTGTTGGCAAAGACTTTTTTCTCTTATTTTGCTTCTTAATGACATATAATGCTTGTCCCAAAAAACTACCCCTAAGTCAGACATACTTACCCTTTGTGATAAAAAATGCGCTGAAAGTTTGAAAACAACCTTGAACAACGTAAGGAAGATTCAGAACTCTGAATTAATTATGTAACACTTGCAAATTTACCACTTTTATAATATCTCGCAAAAACTACACTTCCACGTAAATCTATATAGAGAACCTTACAAATACTTATATAAAACGCACCAAAAACAATAATATTGATGAAACACTGTTGGCGAAGACTTTTTGCTCTTATTTTGCTTCCTAATGACATATAATACTCGTTCCATAAAACTACCGTTAAGTCATACATACTTACCCTTTGTGACCAAAAATGCTCTGAAAGTTTGAAAACAACCTTGAACAACGTAAAAGTGATTAGGAACTCTGAATTAATTATGTAACACTTGCAAATTTACCACTTTTATAATATCTCGCAAAAACTACACTTTCACGTAAATCTATATAGAGAACCTTACATATACGTATATAAACCACATTAAAAACAATAATATTCATAAAACACTGTTGGCAAAGACTTTTTGCTCTTATTTTGCTTCTTGATGACAAATAATGCTTGTCCCAAAAAACTACCCCTAATTCATACATACTTATCCTTTGTGACCAAAAATGCTCTGAAAGTCTGAAAACAACCTTGAACAACGTAAAGGTGATTCAGAACTCTGAATTAATTATGTAACACTTGCAAATTTACCACTTTCATAATATCTCGCAAAAACTCCACTTTCACGTAAATCTATATAGAGAACCTTACCAATACTCATATAAAATGCATCAAAAACAATAATATTCATAAAATACTGCTGGCGGAAACTTTTTGCTCTTATTTTGCTTCCTAATGACATATAATACGTGTCCCATAAAACTACCCCTGAGTCATACATACCTACCCTTTGTGACCAAAAATGCGCTGAAAGTTTAAAAACAACCTTGAACAACGTAAATGTGATTCAGAACTCTAAATTAATTATGTAACACTTGAATATTTACCACTTTCGTTATATCTCTCAAAAACTACACTTTCACGTAAATCTATATAGAGAACCTTACAAATACTTATATAAAACGCATCAAAAACAATAATATTCATCAAACACTCTCATGGGTTTTTCATAAGGAGAAAGAGTAAGCGTCACTCCTACTAATTCTTTAGGGTTTTTGTTTTCTTTTTGTTTACGTCATTCATCGAGTTTTGTGGATAGGAGAGGGAAAGCAGGAGGAGTGAGTTCACTTGAAGCATGAACCACCATCAAGGATCAGCGTTATGGACTGAGAGGACGTAAGGCGGGTTGAAGTAGCACAGGCGCAGGCGCAATCGATGTTGTACACCGGGGGTGGAATGTGGATGTGACTCTCACATTCCAAATCCTGTACCTGGGGCGGTTAAAATTTTACTACCGAGGAGTCGTCGCAGCACCACTATCACCAACTTTTGGGCATAAAGGTCCTGAAATCTCCCTGCATCCGCCACGAGACTACGCCTGCGCAGAAGACACTTCTCGTCTCCCTGCGCAGGAGGGGTGAAATTGGTCGGGATGCCTACCATCGACAGTGTGTCCAGAACGTGGGATTTTTCGGCCGCCACCACTTTCCCATCTGTGAAAAGGCATGCAAGCGTAGCGTCAGTGAGTCGGACTGCCTCGTGTAAAGCCGAAAACGCACGAGGCACGAGCGCGAAGCCGAGCTCGCCCGAAGTCCGACATTTTTAATGTAAACTTACCTCTGATATTAACTTTTTGTTCCTCGATATTTTAGGATCTAATCACAATTTTAGGAATTTCAAAAGAAAAGCAAAAAAGTTATTAACTTGACTTCATATGCTTTCTTAATGTATAAAATCTTTACAGAACCTTTAATGTCTGAAAATACTTATATCAACATAACAAAATTTACTTCGTACAATTTTATTTTGATTGTAAAATAATTGTAACTGGAAATTAATTATAAATGATTGTAAAATAAATTTAACAAGATTTATTTTATAAAGACGTATCTCATGATTTTAAAAGGACAATACTATGTTTTAAGGTAATTCTTTGTATTATTTTAATAACTAATGAACATAGTTCTAGAATATTTTTTATTTTGTCGAAAATTCACTTTTCTAATGTTAAATTCGACCGCTTTTTATTGAAAATATTTTTTTTATTGAAATACCAATTATTACATTTTTCGTTGAGAATTAACCTTTTTTGTCTGAAAATGAAACTATTTGGTTGAAAATGTTTTTTTTGTACAAATTTTGATTTAAAATACCTGAAATCTTAGAAAATATTTCGAAACTTTCTGAAGAATCTCAGAAAACTTATATTTCTTGAAGGAATTCAAAGTAATTAAACGCGTATTCTAAAGATATCGAAAGAATTCAGAAAACTGAAAAAGAATTCAGAAAACTATTTGAATACAAAATATTTCAGAGAATTCAGGTAATACGAAAAAATTGTAGAAATTCAAAATAATTAATGGTGTATTGTAATGGTTAAGAGAATTCGGAAAATTCAAAAGATCTGAAGGAGTTCCAAGTAACTTGAAATGTATTCTAATAATTTAAAGATGATTAAAAATCATTAAAAGAATTCAGTGGTCTCGTGAGAAATAGAAAATTCAAAACAGTTCGAATATTTCAGAAAATTTCAAAAGAATTCAGATAATTTAAAAAAAAGACAATAGAAAAGAATTCATAGAATTCAACATATTTCAGCGAATAAGAGAATTTATGGTATGGTAAAGATTTCAAGAGAATGAAACAAAATTTTTAATTCTGAAGAATTCGTTTGAATTCTACAGCATTAAAAATATTCCAGGAAAGTTGAAATAATTCTATGTGTATTCTAATGATTTCAAGATAATTAAAAAACATTTTAAAAAATTCAGTGATACCGTGAATTCAACTAATTCAAAACAGTTTAGAGAGTTCAAAAAATTTTGAAACAATTCAGAGAATTCAGAAGAATTCATAGAGTCCAAAAGAATACCCAAAGTTCAAAAGCATTCACAGAATTTAAAAAAATTATAAAATATCTAAACAATTTAGAGAATACAAAAGAATTCATAGAATTCAAAAGAAGAGAATTTGAAATTCAGGGAATACAAAAGACAAAATCCTGCAAATTTAAAATTACTCTTTTGCGCACACACCCTCATCAGTGACACATGGACTATCGTCCATCTAACGATCTAACGCATGCTTCCGATTGGTTAATTTTTAATTGTTAACTACTCATTAATTATTAACTTTAAAAAAAAAATTTATTATTATTTTCAACTCGTTTTTTCATGAGGAATTCAAAAATATAAAAATGTACCTTGAGTACTGGGACACCCTGTAGAGACAGGTTCAGGAGAAAATTAAAAACAAATTAATTTAATTAATAATGATTAGATTTACCTTTTCTTCAACTCTTTTAAGAGGAACTGGACTTAAAAGACAGGCACCAGCTAAAGAATGTAAAGAAATACCTCCAATTATCAATGTCGTTCCACGAAATCCATAAATTTTGAGAAGAATCCGAACAACCTATACAAAATTGACCAACTTTTTCAATAATAATTAATTTGAAGAACGTAATAAACTTAAATAATTACTAAGTAAATTTTTTTCACCTGGGGCATAAGCATCATTCCTAAAGATGTTCCTGCCATTGAAAACCCTAGAGCTTGTCCTCGTCTCTTTACGAAAAAACTATTCAATGCCACAAAAGCTGATGCAAGCGATACACCAGTACCTAATCCTATTAATGTTTATAAAAAAAAAAACCTTTGAAATATTTTCAAGTTATTTTCAAAAATGTTTAGGGTTTCGTAGCCGGAAATAGAAGGAAATATAGGAGGAAATGGGAAAATTGGTATGGTAAGGATAGGGGAAATAGAAGTGGTGAGAGGAGGGGAAACAGGGGAAGTTAGGGGAGAGAAAATGGGGGAAGTTATGGGAGTGAAGATGGGGAAAGGGAAAGTGAGGAGAGGGGACGTTGAGGAAATAGGGGGAAATGAGGGGGAAGTAGAAAAAGTGAGCGGAAATTAGGGGAAGTTAGGAGAAACTGTGGAACGGGAAGTGAGGGTCAATAATGGAATAATTATGGTAAATGAGGGACGGGGAAGTAGAGGAAATAAAGGGGTAGGAATGTGAGAGTAACTTTTGGGAGGAAAAGTAGGGGAAGTGTGGCGAAATGAGGGGGTAGGAAGAAGGGGAAATTATTGGATCAGAAGAAGGGGGAAATGAGCGGTAGGAAAGTGAAGGAAGGGAGGAAGGGGCAGTTATATAGTGAGGTTAAAAAGTGGAGGGGATGTGGAGGAAGGGGAGCATTAGGTGGGGAAGTGAGATGAGAGAAAATAAAGGAGGCGAGGGAAGGAGAAACAGGGGAAGTTAGGAGAGAGGAAGTAAGGAAGGGCGAATTGGAGGAGAAGTAGGGGATGTGAGGGGAGAGAGAGTGGGGGAAGTTATAGGAGTGAAAATGAGGAATGGGAAAGTGAGGAGAAATGAGTAAAGAGGAAGTGAGGAGAGGGGACGTTGAGGAAATAGGGGGAAATGAGGGGGAAGTAGAAAAAGTGAGCGGAAATTAGAGGAAGTTAGAAGATATTGTGGAACGGGAAGTGAGGGTCAATAATGGAAGGGGGTAAGGGAAATAAGGAATAGTTATGATAAATGAGGGACGGGGAAGTAGAGGAAATAAGAGGGTAGGAATGTGAGAGTAACTTTTGGGAGAAAAAGTAGGGGAAGCGTAGCAAAATAAGGGGATAGGAAGAAGGGGAAGTTATTGGATCGGGAGAAAGGGTAAATGAGGGATAGGGAAGTAAAGGAAGGGAGGGAAAGGCTAGTTGGATAGTGAGGTTAAGTAGTGGAGGGGATGTAGTGGAAGGGGAGCGTTAGGTGGGGAAGTGAGAAAATGAAGGTGGTGAGGGAAGGAGAAACAGGGGAAGTTAGGAGAGAAGAAGTAAGGAAAGGCGAATGGGAGGAGAAGTAGGGGATTCAAGGGGAGAGAAAGTGGGGAAGTTATGGGAGTGAACATGAGGAGAAAAGATTGAAGAGTAAGTGAGGAGAGGGGACTTCGAGGAAATAGGGGAAAATGAGAGGAAAGTAGAAAAAGTGAGAAGAAATTAGGGGAAGTTAGGAGAAATTGTGGAACGGGAAGTGAGGGTCAATAATTGAAGGGGTTAAGGGAAATGAGGAATAATTATGGTAAATGAGGGGCGAGGAAGTAGAGGAAATATGGGGATAGGAATGCGAGAGTAACTTTTGCGAGAAAAAGTTTTGGAAGTGTGGCGAAATATAGGGATAAAAAGTGGGGGAAATTATTGGATGGGGAGAAAAGGCCAATGAGGGATAGGGAAGTAAAGGAAGGGAGGAAAGGGCTAGTTGGATAGTGAGGTTAAGTAGTGGAGGGGAAGAAGGTAAGGGGGTGTTAGGTGGGGAAGTCAGAAGAGGGGAAGTGAGAAGAGGGGAAAGCATAGGAAGTGAGGGAAGGGGAAGCATGGGAATAATAGGAGAAAGGAATTGAGGAAGGGTGAATGGGTGGGGAAGTGAGGAGTTTGAGGGGAGGGAAATTGGGGGAAGTCATGAGAGTGAAAATAAAGAAGAGGGGAAGTAAGGAGAAATGAGAAAAGAAGAAAAGAGGGGAAATAAGGAAAGGGGTCATAGGGCGAATGAGGGGAAGTGAGGGGAAGTGAGAAAGAAATAGAACAAGTGAGTGGAAATGAAGGGAAGTAGGGAAAATTAGAAGAAATTGTGGGATTAGAAGTAGAGGAAGTGATAGTAAATTATGGGAGAGGGTAGGGAAAATGAGGGGTAATTATGGTGAATGAGGGACGGGGAAGTAGACGAAATAAGGAGGTAGGAAAGTGAGAGTAAATTTTAGAAGTAGGGGAAGTGCAGCGAAATGAGGGGATAGGAAGTGGGGAAAATTATTCGTGGGGAAGTAAGGGGAAATGAGGGGTAGGGAAGTACGTGAACGGAGGGAGGGGCTAGTTGGGTAGTGACGTTAAGTAGTAGAGGGGTAGGGGGGAGAGGGAGTGTTAGATGGAGAAGTGAGAAGAGGGAAAAGTATAGGAGGTAAGGCAAGGGGAAACATGGGAAGTTAGGAGAAAGGAATTAAGGAAGGGCGAATGTGTGTGGAAGTGAGGGGTGTGAGGGGAGGGAAATTGGGGGACGTCATGAGAGTGAAAATAAAGAAAAGGGGAAGTGAGGGGAAATGAGTAAAGAGGAAGAGAGGGGAAATGAGGGGAAGTGAGAGGGAATTAGAACAAGTGAGTGGAAATGAAGGGAAGTAGGGAAAATTAGGAGAAATTGTGGGATTAAAAGTAGGGGAAGCAATGGTAAATTATGGGAGGGGGTAGGGAAAATGAGGGGTAAGTTTTGTAAATGAGGGACGGAAAAGTAGGGGAAATAAGGGGGTAGAAAAGTGAGAGTACATTTTAGGAAAATAAGTAGGGGAAGTGTAGCGAAATGAGAGGACAGGAAGTGAGGATTATTATTGAAGGGGAAGTAATGGGAAATGAGGAGTAGGGAAGTACGTGAATGGAGGAAAGGGCTAGTTGGGTAGTGAGGTTGAGTGGAGGAGGGGAAGTAGGGGCAGTAGGCTAAGAAACCCTTTTTTTGGTGCATTGCGCCTACTTTGACTAAATTTTTATATATTAAAATAATTTTTTTCTTTTTAGTATGAATATTGATTAATTTTGAATTTTACCTCCTATAATACTGTAAGTTAAAATAATGTGGGACAGGCTAGAGGCTCTAGAGGTCAAAATTAGACCTATGCTGTTTAACAAAGAACCAAAAAATGCGACCTTCCTGTAGGAATATTTTTTCAAAAGATATCCAACGAATAGACCTGTAAATAAAAAGATGGAAAGGTGAGATGTCAAAGGTTAGAGAGAGTGTAAAAAAAAATGTTTAACGCAATAGTCGATCTTTCAAGCAAAAGAGATGAATTTTCAACAAAACGGTTTCCATTTGCAACCACATAGTTAAATATTTCAGAATGCAGGTGAATTTTCAACTAGAAAAGTTGAAATTTCAACAAAGAAGTTCATTTTTAACCAAAAAAGATGACTATTTTACAGTAAAGAGGTATTCTCAACTAAAAATATAATAGTTGATATATCAACAAAAAATATTTTACTTAAATATCAAAAACATTTTAATTCGACTAAAAAGAAGAATTTTCAACAAAATACATGAATTTATAACCAAATTGTTACATTGTTTTATCTTAAAAAATTAATTTTTAACCAAAAAAAATTTCAAAAAAATAGTTCAATTTTCAACCAAAAAGATAAATCTCAAACCAAAAAAAAAAAAGAATATTTAACAAAGTAGTTCAACTTTCAACAAAACAGTTGAATTTTTAAACAAAAGAAATTCTACGGCAAAAGAGATGAATTTTAAACGAAATTGTTCAATTTTTAATTAAATGGTTGAATTTTTAAACCAAGAATATTAAATTTTCGGAACGAAGTTGAATTTCAAAAAAAAAGGTTATTTTCAACCAAGAAAGATAAATTTTCTACTAAAAAACAATCATTTTCAATCCACAAGGACGAATTTTCGACTAAAAAAAAACTTTTTAACCAAACTAAGGAATTTTCAACAAAATAATGAAATTTTTAACCAAATAATAGAATTTTTAACGAAGTAGTTAAACTTTCAATCTACAGAGATGCATTTTCAACCAAATGGTCAAATTTTCAAACAAAAAAGATTAAATTTTAACCAAAAATAGTTGCATTTTAAACTAAATAGTTCAATTTCAAGCCAAAGAAAAGAATTTTTCAGAAAACAGTTAAAGTTTTAACTCAACGAAATTGTTGAATTTTTAATATAATAAATAATTTTTCACAAAGTAGTTCAAATTTCAACCAGTCAATTGCATTTTTAAACGAAAAAATTAATTTTTGACAGAATTATAATAGTTGATATTTCAACCAAAAAAGATTTTAATTTTAAACAAAAACAGTTAAAATCACCCAAAAATGACGAATTTTCTACCGGAAAAAAAGAGTTTTCAACAAAATAGTCAAATTCTTAACCAAAGAGATGAATCTTCAACCAAAAAAATTAATTCTTATCAAAGTAATTCAACTTTTAACGAAACAGTTGAGTTTTCAAACAAAAACTGTGAGCTCTCAACTAAAAATATAACAGTTGATATTCCAACCAAAACAGATTTTAATTTCAAATTAAAAAAAATCAAATTCAACCAAAAATTAAAAAATTTCAACATTTTAGTTGAATATTTAACTAAAAAATATTTTCCACCAAAAGGGATAAATTTCGAACAAAAGAGTTGAGTTTTCGAGCTAAAAATTCGAATGCTTTTGAAAACAATTTATTTTGAAATTAAAATGTTAAATTTTTAAACAAAAAAGGTCATTTTCAAACAAAAAAGTTCATTTTTAACCAAAGAAGATACATTTTTAAGGAAATTGTTGAACTTTCAAGCTAAAGAGATGAGTTTTCAACAAAAGAGTTGAGTTTTTAAGAAAATATTTGAATTTTTAAGCAACTTTTTTACAACTTAAAATTTCATTTTTAACCAAGAAAGATTAGTTTTCTACCATAAAAGGTTTATTTTCAATCCAAAATGACAAGTTTTCTAGCTAAAATGGTTGAATTTTCGACCAAAAAAAGATTACTTTTTAAGGAAATAGTTGAATTTTCAACGTAATAAATAGAACTTTCATTCAATTTGTTGATCTTTTAACCTAAAGAGAAGATTTTTAAACCAAATGGTCGAATTTTCAGAAAAAAATAAAAATAAACTTCAATTAAAAAACATTTTCTAGTAAATAGTTGAATTTTCAATACAGAAAAGTTGAATTTTCGACAAAAAAGTTTTTTTTCAACCAAGAGAGATAACTTTTCTACCAAAAAGAAGATTTTTTAACAAAATAGTTGAACTTTCAACAAAATAATTAATTTTTCAGTAAGATAATTAAATTTGTAACCAAATAGTATATTTTTAAACCATAAGAGATGAATTTTGAACCAAAAATATAACAGTAAACTTTTCAAACAAATAAGAATACTAAGATTACAAAAACACTATCTGAAAAAATTTCATAATAAAAAGACGAATTTTTTAAAAGTCTGTTGAATTTTCAGCTCGAAAAGTTGAATTTTTAACGAAAAAGTTCATTTTTCCCCAAGCAAAATGTAATTTCTACAAAAAAAGATCAATTTTCAACCAAATCGTCGAATTTTGAACAAAAAAGATTAAGCTTTAATCAAAAACTGAATAATTGACTTTCCAAGCCAAAACGCGAATTTATTTAGGAAATAGTTGAAAACGAGAAAATGGTCTTTAAAAACAAAAATTCTTTTAAAAACGGGAAAAGAGTGTAAAAAGTCTGAACTTTAGTATGAGGAAACTCATGCAAGTCTAAATAGACCTAGCAATCTTATCTGATCTCAAAATTATTTCAAGTTCATCCGGATAAAAATATAAAAATAGGCTCTATACAATTTCAGTCACGTAAATTTAAATCTCATTAAAAATTAATAATTTAAAATACCTGAAAAGTTGATGTTGGCATCGAGTACACTCATAATGACAGAAGTTCTGACGGAATCGATTTTCAAATCTCGAAGAAGATCGCCAAAAAGTAGTCCAAAGGATGGATCCAGAGACCTTAGAGATAACTGAAGATGCATTTTTCACAGTAATTTAATCGCTAATGAACCTACTAATTACTACTCACTCGATTGAGTTTTATTAAATTTAGGTTGGCTTAATAAATTTAATTTTTACCGATATTAAACCACATCCGAGGCATATGATCCATCCCCATCCACCATCTGGAGGCACTGGTTTTTTGACATAATTTTTTTTCATCTTTTGAATATTTTTTCCTTCCATTGGATGAACTTCATTCAAGCATCAATATGTGGATTACTGTGGCCTTTTCTCTGACTACTGCATTTATATCCACGATCACTCGTGAAGTGGAAAAAAAATTCGTCAGGGGAAATACGTAGGTTTTATCGCTATGAGTAACTTCTGGTATTTTTAAATGTACTTATCGCTCTATAATTATGACTCTTTATACACGTTCGAAAGATAGCGAGATATGTAATATGATTGATATCACAACACTTGAGAAAAATGTGCGTCTCATAATGAATCATATGAATTATGTTTTTTTTCGAGGGGGAAATAAGGAATCATCGATGAACTACATTACCAATTTTGAAAAAATAGTTGAATTTTCATCAAACTAATTGAATTTTTAACAACAATCAGCAGGGTTTGCTCATAAATAATTTTTGGGGTTTCTTTTAATTGAGTTTACATATTTTACCTCGAATTTCTTGAAAGAGATCTTCTTTTTATTCAAATTTTTGTGAAGGGAATGTTTTGAATTTATAGAGATTTATTTAGAAATGCATTTCAATATCTTGGATTGTTTTCTTTTACTCATTGAAAAATTTAATAATCTGAATGAATTGGTTTCAGAATCACCCACAAAAAAATAGTTAAATTTTTAACGAACTATAGTCCAGTTCTTGTATGTATGACTAAAAAAGATATTAGGAATAGTTAAATTTTCAGTTTAAAAAATGAGTTTTCAACAAAAAACGAATTTTTAACAAAATTGTTGAATTATCAACCACAACGATGACTTTTCAAAAAAGAAGATTAATTTTCTGCTCAAAACGACGAATTTTCAACAAACGACATGAATTTTCCACAAAATAGTTGAATTTTCCACAAAATAGTTGCACTTTCCACAAAAAAGTTATTTTCTACCAAGTAGTTAATTATTCAAATAAATAGTTCAATTTTTAACTTAATAGTTGAATTTTATACCAAGATACAAGAATGTTCAACCAAATAGTTCAATTTTCAGAATAATAAAAATTAATTTTCAAAAAAACGACTTTTTAACAAAATAGTTGAATTATCAACCACAATGATGACTTTTCAAAAAAGAAGATTAATTTCTTGCTCAAAACGACGAATTTTCAACAAACCACATGAATTTTACACAAAATAGTTGAATTTTCCACAAAATAGTTGCACTTTCCACAAAAAAGTTAATTTTCTACCAAGTAATTAATTATTCAATTAAATAGTTTAATTTTTAACTAAATAGTTGAATTGTCTACCAAAATACTTGCATTTGTGACCTAATCGTTTAATTTTGAAAATAATAAAAATCATTTTTCAACAAAAATTGAAATAGTTACATTTTCAGTTTAAAAAATTAATTTTTAAGGAAAAGAAATGAATTTTCTACGAGTTTAAATCAACCAGAAGAGATGAATTTGTAACCAAAAAGTTAATTTTCTACCATGCGGTTAATTTTGTCATTAAATAGTTGAATTTTTAACTAAATAGTTGAAATTTTCAAAATAATATTTTTTCAACCAAAAATGGAATTGTTACATTTTCAGTTAAAAAAATTAATTTTCAACAAAAAAAAAACGAATGTTCTACTAATTGAATTTAACCAAAAATACGAATTTGTAATAAAATAGATGAATCCACAGCCAAAAAGATGAATTTTTAAAAAATAAGACTAATTTTATACCTAAAAAGACGAATTTTCAACAAAATACATAAATTTTCCAGAAAACAATTGAATTATCGACCCAAAAGTAAATAGTTGAATTTTCAAACAAATGGTTGAATTTTCAAGCAAATAGTTGAATTTTGAAAAAAAAATTCAACCAAAAATGGAATAGTTATATTTTCAGTTTAAAAAATTAATTTTTAACAAAAAGAAAAGAATGTTCTACCAGTTAAATTGAACTCAAAAACTGAATTTTTAACCAAACAAATGATTCCACAGCCAAAAGTTGTAAAATGTTATAGAAATGGTTGAACTTTCAATCTACAAAGATGAATTTTCAATAAAATGCTGGAATTTTCAAAGAAAAAAGATTAAACTTTAACGCAAAATAGTTGAATTTTCAATTAAATAGTTAAATTTCGAGAAAAAAATAATAATTTTTAAGAAACCAGTTAAATATTCTTCAAAAAGTAAATTTTCAGCCAATTCAAAAACACAATTAATTTTTCACACACAAGAAAAAAATTCAACAAAAATTTAATTTTTTTACTAAAAAGACATTAGGACTAGTTTAATTTTCAATTTAAAAATTCATTTTCAACAAAAAATGAATTTTCAATAAAATAGTTGAATTCTCAACCACAATGATGACTTTTAAAAAAGAAGTTTATTTTTCTGCTCAAAACGACGAATTTTCAACAAACTACATGAATTTTCCATAAAACAGTCGAATTTTCCACAAAACAGTTAAATTTTCCATAAGAAGTTAATTTTCTACCAAGTAGTTAATTATTCAAATAAATAATTCAATTTTCAACTGAATAGTTGAAGTTTCTAACAAAATACTTGAATTTTCAACCAAATAGTTCAATTTTCAAAATAATGAGAATAATTTTTTAACAAAAAATATAATAGTTACAATTTCAGTTTAAAACATTAATTTTCAAGAAAAAGAAACGAATTTTCTACGAGTTTAAATCAACCAAAAAAGAAAAATTTGTAACAAAAAAGTTAGTTTTCTACCAAGTGGTTAATTTTTTTATGGAATAGTTTTATTCTTAAGCAAATAGATGAATTTTCAACCAAATAGTTGAATTTTCAAAAAAATAAATTTTCAATCAAAAATGCAATAGTTACATTTTCAGTTTGAAAAATTAATTTTCAACAAAAACAACGAATTTTCTACGAATTAAATTGAACGAAAAATACGAATTTGTAATAAAATAGTTGAATCCACATCCAAAAAGATGAATTTTTAAAAAAGAAGATTAATTTTATACCTAAAAAGACGAATTTTCAATAAAATACATAAATTTTCCACAAAAAAGTTGAATTATCGACTAAAAAGCAAATAGTTAAATTTTCAACCAAATGCTTGAATTCTCAACCAAATAGTTGAATTTTGAAAAAATAAATAAAATTAATTTTTCAACCAAAAATAGAATAGTTATATTTTCAGTTTAAAAAATTTATTTTCAACAAAAAAAAAAGAATTTTCTACCAGCTGAATTGAACTAAAAGTTGTTAAATTTTTGAAGAAATGGTTGAACTTTCAATCTACAAAGATGAATTTTCAACAAAATGCTCGAATTTTCAAAGAAAAAAGATTAAACTTAAACGCAAAATAGTTGAATTTTTAATTAAATAGTTCAATTTAAGCCAAAAATAATAGCTTTTAAGAAAACAGTTAAATATTCTTCAAAAAGTTAATTTTCAGCCAATTCAAAACAACAATTGATTTTTCAGACACACAAAAACAAAAAATTTCAAAAAAAATTTTTTAATTTTTGACTAAAAAGACATCAGGAATAGTTAAATTTTCAATTTAAAAAATTCATTTTCAACAAAAATAGAATTTTTAACAAAATAGTTGAATTCTCTACCACAATGATGACTTTTCAAAAAAGAAGATTAATTTCTGCTCAAAACAACGAATTTTCAACAAACTACATGAATTTTCCACAAAAAAGTTAATTTTCTACCAAAATACTTGAATTTTCAACCAAAAAGTTAAATTTCCAAAATAATAAAAATAATTTTTCAACGAAAAATGGAATAGTTACATTTTCAGTTTAAAAAATTAATTTTCAAAAAAAAGAAACGAATTTTCTACGAGTTAAAATCAACCAAAAAAGACGAATTTGTAACAAAAAAGTAAGTTTTCTACCAAGTGGTTAATTTTTTTATGAAATAGTTTAATTCTTAACGAAAAATTTGATATTTCAAAAAAATAATGTTTCAACCAAAAATGGAATAGTTACATTTTCAGTTAAAAAAATTAATTTTCAACAAAAACAACGAATTTTCTACTAATTCAATTGAACCAAAAATACGAATTTGTAATCAAATAGTTGAATCCACAGCCAAAACGATGAATTTTCAAGAAAGAAGATTAATTTTATACCTACAAAGATGAATTTTCAACAAAATACATGAATTTTCCACAAAATACATGAATTTTCCACAAAAAAGGTGAATTATCGACCCAAAAGCAAATAGTTTAATTTTCAATCAAATAGATGAATTTTGAAATAAAATATGAAATCTTTAACTGGAATAGTTGAATTTTTAGTTAAGAAATAAGTTTTAAGCCAAAAACAACGATTTTTCAACCACATAGTTACATTTTCATCCAAAAAGATGAGTTTTCAGCAAATAGTTGAATTTTCAACAAAATAGATGAATTTTGAACTAAAATGTGGAATCTTCAACTGGAATAGTTTAATTTTCAATTAAGAAATTAATTTTAAACCAAAAACAACGATTTTTTAACAACATAGTTAAATTTTTATCCAAGAAGATGAATTTTCAACTAAAGTGAAGAATCCGGATAAAAAAATGACTTTTCAACCAAGTAGTTAAATTTTTAATCAAGAAGATTAATTTTCTAAAAAAAAAAGACAAATTTTTAACATAATACGCGAATTTTCAACTAAAATAGATAAATTTACAATCAAAAATGGAATAGTTGAATTTTCAGTTAAAAAAATTCCCTAAAAAAACAATTATCTAACGAAAAGATGAATTTTCAGGGGAGAACATTAATTTTCTACTAAAAAAGACGAATTTGTAAGAAAAAAGTTAATTTTCTACCAAGTAGTTAATATTTGTATTAAATAGTTTAATTTTTAAGCAAATAGATGAATTTTCAACCAAATAGTTGAATTTTCAACAAAATAATTTTTCAACCAAAAATGGATTAGTTACATTTTCAGTTTAAAAAATTAATTTTCAACGAAAACAACGAATTTTCTACTAATTAAATTGAACCAAAAATACGAATTTGTAACAAAATAGTTGAATTCACAGCCAAAAATATGAATTTTCAAGAAAGAAGATCAATTTTATACCTAAAAAGACGAATTTTCAACAAAATACATGAATTTTCCACAAAAAAGTTGAATTATCGACCCAAAAGCAAATAGTTGAATTTTCAACCACACAGATGAATTTTGAACTAAAATGTGGAATCTATAACTGGAATGGTTAAATTTTTAGTTAAGAAATAAATTTTCAACGAAAAACAACGATTTTTCAACAACATAGTTAAATTTTCATCCAAAAAGATGAATTTTCAACTAAAGTGAAGAATCCGAATCCAAAAAAATGACTTCTCAACCAAATTGTTGAACTTTCTGCAAAGAAAAATAATTTTTAAACAAAAGAGATGAATGCTCAACCAAATAATTGAATTCACAACTAAAAAAATATGAATTTTTAACAAAAAACGGAATAGTTACATTTACAAGTAAAACAATTACTTTTTCACACACAAAAAAAAAACAATTTTTAACAAAATAGTTAAATTTGCAACCAAAGAGATAAATTTTCAACAATCAAAAATGGAATAGTTAAATTTTCAGTTCGAAAAATTAATTTAAAAAAACAATTACCTAACGAAAAGATGAATTTTTAGGAAAGAACATTAATTTTCTACCAAAAAAATGAGTTTTTAACAAAATTAACAGTAATAGTTAAATTTTCGGTCAAGAAATAAATTTTCAACCAAAAACAACGAATCTTCAACAAAATAGTTGAATTTTCAACCAGAGGTGAATTTCAAACTAAAATCAGGAATCTTCAACTGAAATAGTTAGATATTCTGTTAGGAAATAAATTTTCAACGGAAAACAAAGATTTTCAAGAAAACAGGTGAATTCTTAACTAAAATGAAGAATTCAAATCCAAAAAAATGACTTTTTAACCATATTGATAAATTTTCTACGAATCGGAATAATTTTTAACCAAAAGAGATGAATTTTCAATAAAAAATGGAATATTTGATATCTGAACCAGCACAGATTTTAATTTAAAATCAAAAAAAGTTAGACTCAACAAAAAAAGACGAAGGTTCAACGAAATATTTAATTTTTCAACAAAATTTCAACCAAAAACGACGATTTTTTAACAAAATAAACGAATTTTCAATCAAATAGTTGAATTTTCAAGAAGAAAATAAATTTTGTGACTAAAAAAAATTACTTGTTAACAAAATACATGAATTTTGAACTAAAATCATGAATTATCAAGCAAGAATCTTAATCTTCTGTCGAAAAAAAAAACGAAATGTCAACAAAATACATGCATTTCCAAATAAGAAAGACAATTTTCCATCAAAAATGAAATAGTCAAATTTACAGTAAAAAAATTAAGTTTAAAAAAAAATTCAAAGAAAGTATTAAAATTTCTAACTATTTTCAACTAGAATCAAAAAACCTTCAACCAAAAAACGGAATGTTTAACAAAGTAATTCAATTTTCAACCAAGTAGTTAAATTTTCAATCAAAAAGTTGAGTTTTCAACCAAAAAATGACTTCTTAACTACATTGTTTTCCAACAAAAATTACAATATTTTTTAAATATATGAAAATTTCGTGATATTTAAAATTAATTATTAACAATATATAATAACAATTGCTCTTTGTTAATTTTACATAGAAATAGTGACTGCAAATATCTTTCAGGAAAATTTAAAGCAGTTTTCGTGCAAAAAATTATTTTCCAGGCCAAAGTGCCAAAGTTTTATATTTATTTATTTATTTTTTTTTTAAATAAACAATTGTTGTAGTTTCACAAATATAATTGAGCATATATTATTTTTGAGGCATCCATTCAGATGATAAAAGGAAAACCGCAATTGAAAAAACACAAATTTTTACAACAAATTGTTTATAACAATTCCAATTATCAATCATTCATAGATATTCTGACTAAACGTCACTCTTACAATAATTTATAGCATTGTTAGCTGAGAACAAATGTTTCTCAACCAAAATTACTATATTTGGCTATTTGTTAATTTAATTTGTTTATAATAATTTCCAACATACAATAATCAAATTATTTGTATCCTGGGAGTACTCTTGCGTTTATTAAAGATGATTTTCATTATATGCAAACCGTTGTTGAAGAGTAAATAATAATTATGTGCAAAATCTCGATTTTCTCGTACTTTGAGTAAACATATCATTCATAAACAAATGCAAATTCGAAAATCTATGACCAATCTGCTCTTTGAAATTTAGTGCACTTTAATTTAAACAAAAAATCGTCAAGCGGGTCAAAATTGAAGGCTGTAAACTTTTTTGAACCAAAAATATGCGTTTGGTCCCACTGTGCAGCGTCTTGCGATCACACAGCTATTTGAGGGGAAATTGGAATCTATCAATTTACTAGTATCAATGTCCAGTACTGAGTACTGTACACATGGAGGACTTTGAATAATGGTTAAAGGATGTAAATGGAAATGATTGTTTGAAATTCCGAAACAGCTTTGTGTTGTCAATATAATTTACCGAGTTAGTCTCTCTACTGGTATATAACATATCTCACCTTCGCCTCGGGCCAAGCACTGACCCTGCAATCAAGCTGTACACGAATCCCTGGAGATGCATGGATCCAAGTCTTCCTTCCTTCGATTATCGGCTTATCTGTTGGAATTAAATTAATGCAATCGGATTAATGTGATTGCGAACCGTATCCTACTTTTTTATTCATCACAAACTTTCAGATTGTAATTATTGCGAAGCTAAAAGTCCGAGAGTCGTCGCTCGCGATCATTTTTTATCAGATGCATCATCAGATTCGAAAATATACATAATTCTGCAGGAAGCTACTCTTAAGTCGAATAGGCACAGCAAAAAGAAGATTAACGTGTTTGTAAATTTTTCTTTTTGTTCTCTATTAGACAGAATCGACATATGTGACATATGTGCCATATGTGACATATGTGACCGTCAAAGCTAAATTTTTCAGGACAAGCGATCGTAGCAGAGTCCGCCAGCCAGCATTTGAGTAGTGGGGATGCGTCTACGAAAAGCACCCCCTCCACTTACCACTACAGTTTTAGGCACGGGCCAGTGTAGCTCACGGACACGTCGCTTACAGCTGTAGTGGTAAGTGGTGGGGCTGGCTTTCGTAGGCCTCTCGTTCGGTCTCCGCGTAAGCTTATCATGCCTATGTTTGTAGCTTAATAACAAGAAAAGTAATAAACTGAAAATTTTTCTGAATATTGGAAATGAAAGAGTAACTCAGAAACTACAGATTGGCGTATGAAAATGAAAATCGATTTTTTCCGCATTAGGTCCCTTTCTTCGCGGACGGTCACATATTGGCGAGTTTTTTTTTAAAGCAGGTATAATAATAACCATAGTATCATATAGACAGATAGTATCGGAACACTAACCGGTTGACCTATTAAAAATTATTCTTGATTTTGAAAGGCGATAGCTTGCGTTAAATGAGCCTTAGTTGAAGTAATTTGGCCTCGTGGGTATTGAACTGACAGAATTGTGATTACCAGTTACAGCTGGTGAAACTGACTAGATAAATAGTAGAATGAATAAAAAATTCAGTTAATTTTTTGTTCAAGTAGCTTGCAATTTTAATCAACTCGAGAAAAATTTAATTAAATGCATGCATATCCAGAGAAAAGTAAAATGGAACATTCGAATGTTTACTAATCTAGTTTATATTTTAATAAAAACTGTTGGTAGACTTTCAGACGTGAGCAAAAGAATCATTCGACAGCTTGAAGTCAACGATTCGAAAGTTAACATACACTGTTAAAAATATTTGTCGTTTTAAAACACTTTACAATAGAAAATTTAATTTGAAATCACAGTCGAGTTATCATTATAAATCACAATATTTGTGAAGTAATTCTTTGAAACTACAATACGAGTATTGTAAACTTGTTTTAATTCATATTTCAAGGTTGGAATTGATTGATTTACTTAATTTAAGGCAAAAATGAGATTCAGTTCTACTAAGAAGTCAGATTCTATTGTATTAGTGTGAAAAGTTTCTAGAATCAACGTGAGCTAAGCTTTATATTGGAAAAATGTTAATCATGGTAAAATTTGATCTAGAAAAAATACTGGGTCAAGTATGCGCCTGCCTACAATAATATTATGACATTAAATTTCATCATAGATTACAATCTTGTACTCTTTAGGCATAACATTTATAAGTTCGTTGAAGTAACATAATACATTCTGTGTCTAAAAAAAATTAATGTAGAATTCTGAATTTGAAACAATAATGATTGTCCTGTTTTAATTCTAAGCTATTTTGTTTGAAAAATCATTCATTTTCGTGAAGTTCAGAAATTCAATTTTGAGCATTAAGTGGAATGTAATCATGAATCATGAACGAAATTATGGGGAATTTTCTGATATTTGCCCATTATTCCTGTAAATTCAATATAATTTAAATGAAAACTGATTTTGATTGTGAATTCTCCTTTGTTGAAGCTCCTTTGGCTTTAGCGAAAACATTCTCATCAAGCATCTAGTGCTTCGCACTCGATTTTGTCCAAAGTGCAGATTTTTCTACATTACGTTCAACTCTATTGTATCAAATGAATATTATATTTATTTATGTACCTCGGTCTGAGACTGCTTATTCAGATATTACAAAATAATATTAAAATTTTATTTTTCATGATTACTTTAACATTTGTCCTTATTTTGCACTAACTTTAATTCTTAGCTACCCTGAAAAATGTATCATTTCAATTAATTTATATTATGACAATTCATAATATGCATTGATATTGAAACAAATGTGCTTTTATAGCATTGTTTTTATAATTTAACAAAAAGTGCGTACCCTTTACAAAAAAAAATTATGTGAACTAACATTTTCTTGCACTATGTGCCGTTTTGCAAAAATCTAATTTATTTATTAAATAAAATCGATTATCGAAAAAAATGGTTTTCATGGAAAAAAACACTTTTTTTCTGATTATTTATATTTTAAAGAAATTCTACAGCATTTTGGAGTTTGTATAATACTTAACGTATGTCTACTGACACGTTTTAATTTTTCATGCTTGAAAAAGCCAGGTATAAATTGATTTATTATTTTTAAATCCATTTTGAATTTTGGATTGCTCAGTTTTCAAAAACAAAGAAAAAAAAGTTACGAAACTTCTGAAACAGTATCAAGAGATACGACACTGTGAAATTCATGCTGCGAGTTACGATACTTTTCCAACATGACAACGAGATACGACAGTTTTAACGCATTCGCTGGAGATACCTCAAAATGGTTCGGGAGCGTCGATATATGCTATAGATGTTACGTGTCTTATAATGAATGTGAAAATTGTTATTACAGTGAACTCTTGCGGATTTCAAGGGCCGCGAAACGTGAAAATTTGCGAATTTCAAGGCTGGGGGGGGGGCACCTCTGCCGTGAGTCGTCGGGTTATTTTTGTCAAACGACGTTCATTAGCTGCCCCGGCTTTGTATCGATGCGCGCTCTGTAAACATGTGTGCGCATGTGCGCATCATGCATGTCAGTGTTTTTCAAGTATTTTCAAGTGTTTTTGTTGACGTATGACCTGACAAATATAACATTTCCTTGAAATAGTACAATTTGCCAACTAAAAATCAATATAATAGAATCAAAAAACGATTCAAATATTTCGCGGAATAGTGAGTATTGTAGCATGACTTGACGGTCATGCTAGGATAGGTGGAAATATCAGGAAGGTTGGCATAGTTCTTGACATGGGACTGCATTCGCCTTTTTGGAGAAAACATTATAAAAGTAAAAGTAAGTTATAAAGGTCTGAATAGTAATATTTTTCAAGTGTAGAATGCATTTGCGCAATTCTGTTTCATCATTTTATCGGTTGAAGACCTTTCAGTTTCACGAAATACAATCAACTGTCCAAAATGTGAGGTTAGAAACCGATTCTGATCAAATCGATCTGATACACTAACCTCAAATTTTGGATATTTATTTTGCGACACTGAAAAGGTCGTCTATCGAAAAAAAATCGGAACATGAATGAGAGAATACATGCTACACTAGACAAATATTACTATTTGCACATTTTTGACTTACACTGACGCGGGTTCGACCGTAGAGGGACCGTGGTGAAAGGTGACGGAACTGCGCAATTTGAAATAGCCCAGCATGGGGGACTCGAAATAGGTAATCCTTGAAATACGTGAATCTTGAAATAGGCAAGAGTGCACTGTATTAAAATCAAAACCATTAGTCCATTTGAAACAATTTTATACTTATAAGAGAAATATATGCAACGTATGTAACAAGAATTAAGAAAATCAATAGGTAATGGAAATTACAGAAGAAAAGATATGGGAAGTCCACAGCGGATTTATGCCAGGAAGATCATGTACAGATCAGATATTCAGCTTAAGACAGATCACAGAAAAAAGCTTGAGAGTAGGTTGGGAATTGATCGCTTTTGATTGAAAATGAGCTTTTTTGCTAAAAATTCAACTGTCTTCTAGGAAAATAGTTTTTTTTACTAAAAAATTTGACAACTAGTTTTATTTGGTTCCAAAGTTCACTATTACATGTTTGGTTCAGAATTAATCTTTGCAGGTTGAAAGTTCAACTATTCGGTAGAAGATTCAATTATTTCGGTAAAAATGTAACTATTTTGTTAGAAAAAATTATCTTTTTTCGTTGAAAACTCAATTTTTGTTGGAAATTCATCTTCTTGGTCGAAACTTTAACTATTTTGGTAAAAATTATTTTTTGTTTTTTGCAAAATTATTTTTTAACCAGGAAAGTAACCATACAATTTTTAGTTACAAAATGATATTTTCAATCAAAAATTGATATTTTGAACCAAAAATTGATATTTTCAATTAAAAATTGATCTTTGCTAGATGAAAATCCCACGTTTGGTTGAAAATTAATCATTTAAAAGATGAAAATTTCACTATTTGGTAGAAAATTCATGTATTTTGTTGAAACTTTGCCATTTTGGCTAGAAAATTTTTGTTTAAATATTCATAATTTTTTATGGAAAATTTATCTTTTGTGGTAGAAAAGTCATCTTTCTAGATTGGAAGTTGATCTTTTTTGGTTAAAAATGAGCTTTTTTGTTGAAAATTCAACTGTCTTCAAGAATAATAGTTTTTTTACTCAAAAATTTGACAGATAGTGGTATTTGGTTCAAAAGTTTACTATTATATGTTCGGTTCAGAATTCATCTTTGTAGCCTAAAAGTTCAACTATTTGGTTGAAAGTTCAACTATTATGGTAAAAATTTAACTATTTTGTTAATAATTTATCTTTTCTGATCGAAAATTTATCCGTGTTTTCAACATTTGCCTTTCCAGATAGAAAACACGGCACTTTAGATTTAAAAATTATCATTTTTGGAAGAAAAGTCATTTTTCTTGGATAAAAATGAACTTTTTTGTTAAAAATTCGACTGTCCTCTAAAAAATGTTATTTGGTTTGAAAGTCTACTATTATATTTTTGGTTCATAATTCATCTCTGTAGGTTGGAAGTTCAGCTTTTTGGTGAAAATTCCACTGTTTTGTTGGAAATTTAATTATTTTGTTGAAAATTCAACTATTTTGTTGAAGAGTAATCTTTTTTTCAATTTCCACTTTCTTCGAACATTTGATTTTTTTCCAAACATTTAACTTTTTGGGTTGAAAGTTCATCTTTTTCGTTATAAAATCTCTTTTGTTCGAACAGTAAAGAATTTCGAGCGTTTCATATTAAATTAAATATGTTAGGTACATTGATTATATTTAAAGTAATTTATTTTCTAATGATTCCCCTATTTTTGTAAAAATATCCCGTTTGCCTTGTTTTGAGAGAATTTTGGGCTACGTTACTTCTCGGGGTCCGGTATTCGGTAGAATGATTGACCACTTTAAGAATTTTTTCAGTTTAACAATTTTTAAAAGTCACCATTGGCTATGAACGCAATTCTCAACAATACAAATGAATATGTAATTGTATAAAGATTAAAATTCCCATAGTAAGATGAGTGTTAAAAGTAGCAGATAATTTATATGTAATGTAAGATTGGCCACGACGGCATACTGATTAGCATAGGCCAATGATTTTATGATCGGTCACTGAAATGTGGTCAAATACAGTCATTGGCCAGATTAGGTTATACAGATTAGTGATTTTTGAAACACAGTAATTAGCCTCTGAATGTTATAATGATTAGCCGGTACAAAAAAACTAGTTCTGGCATGATTACCACTAATTATTCATAAGGAAAAGGAACAAACAATTACAATCATAGTCTATAAAAAGTTTAAGTAAGTTTGAATGTATTTTTGCAAAGATATTAGTAATTTGCTTCTCAGATATTGTTGCCAATCATCATTTTTCCGCATAATTCACGAAGACGATCATTGACCACCCATTTACCAATATACAGACATACTTTTATGGTCAGAATACTACTATCGTGTATTTTTGATCACCAAATTAAAAAAAAAATCTGAAAGTTTTTAGTTCAAGCTTTCATAACTATTGCAAAAAAATGTCAACAAGAAACTCCTAATCTCAAGAACTTTACAGTAAAATTTTTTTAATTATTCATAACTCTTTGCTCTGCATCCTATACTATTTATTAGTAGTTTCATGTGTGAGTATTCTTTCATAGAAGCATATTTAAATTTAGTGGCCATCATTGGGGGGTGGCCAACCATTGCACTGATTACCCTAGAAAGCGATATAAAAATTAGATAATAAAGATTTAATGGAACGGAGGTTGTATAAAACATGAGGGGAAACATTGCAAATGAAGAAGAAGAGAATTCTGAAATAGACATAGAGGAAAAGAAGGTCATGGCACCGACAGGCAAGAATCGACCGTCACTTATCGATCGACATTCTATTTTTGTTTGGGCCAGTTAGTATAAGAGTGTGAATGATAGTCTTCTATCGCGAGTCACGGACGCGTCTGATTTTCTGCAACCCCTAAGTCATTTCCGGAAAGAGGGGATGATGAGAATCAGGAAGAATGATTGCAAAGGGTAGGAGAGAGTAAAGAGATATCAGAATGTTGGAAAGAGAAACTTGAGATGGAAGAAAAGGACCTTCTGGGAAATGCTTTCAATAATATTATGCCAATAAATCACTCGAGGGTGAAGAACAGGGAAGGCGAGAATAAAGTTGGAGTTGGATGTCTATCTCCTTCACAAACCGCTGGAGAAATGTAGTTTTTGTACTAATGCAATCGAGCACCAAGGTGGATTAAATTCTCAAGCTGTTACACTCATTGTCAGATATTTTCAGCTCATCCTCTTCACCTAGAATGGAGAATTCTGCTCTATTTGTTCAGATATGAATTTTTTCTTTCATCTGATTTTTACTCAATTAAGACTGCATTTTTGAAAGATAGAAAAATTAATGTTGGAACGAGTAAACAAAAAGTTCTATGGGAATCCTATTAGGTTTACGAATAGAGGCACACTTAAGTACTGGATGTGTAACGAATTAGCACTAAAGTAGGATTGTGTACAAGTCGAAATAGGAAAATAAGCTCTAGATTTCCGTTTTATTATGATGTTTTGTTGTTGAGTTTTTCACGAGTGCTAAGACATCTGTACGATAAAATTTGTGCCAAAATAGGAATCATCTTATGCATAAAAGCACAAGAAAAGTTCCACTACATTTTTCTAGAAATTTGTAAACTTGCAAATTCATGTTCTCAAAATGTTGTAAGAATCTTGCATTAGAAACATTTTTTTAGGGGGAAAGTACTTGAAAAGTTCAAAATATGTCCTATATCAGCAGGACTTTGTTAGAACATAAGTACTAGGAATGTTTAAAGAGGGTCCTGTTTCAGCAAACATTTTTTGGGGAAAAATGATTGGAGAAGTCCTAATTATTTGGTTGAAAACTTTTAATTCCTAATTCATTTTTCGTACAAAAGTACTAGAACAATCCCATTTCTTTCTTTTGGAATTTGTACAATTTCAAATTCATGTTCCTAAAATAAGAAGTAAGAGTCCTGCCTGATCAAATATTGGTATGGACAAAAGTACTATAGAAGTTTAGAGTACTTCATTTACCAGCCATAGTTTTTTAGGACAAAAGTATTATAAAAAATCAAACTACCACCTTTTTCTGGAGAATTTTTTTAGGACTGAAGCACTAGAAAAGTTGTAAGTACGTCAACATTCAGTAGGACCATTTCTGAATGAAAGTACTAGAAAAATTTCAATAATGTACTGTTTCAGCTGGAATTTTTCAGCCCTAATACTAGAAAAGTATGATTTAATTGTTTGTGAGCTTCCAAATACTGAATCATTTCCAAAACAAAAGTACTAAAACAGTCTCACTTAAATTTTCTCGAAATTTGTACAATTTAAAATCAATATTCCCAATATGTAAAAAAGAGAGTAAAAAGGCCATAGATAAATGTTACTGAGTCAGAAGCACTAGAAAATTTCAAAATAATTTCTGTTTCAGCAGGGCTCTCTTTATAAACGATTACTATAAAAGTTCAAAATACTTTCTAATTAAGCAAGAGTTTTTAGGGGAAAAGTAATAGAAAAGTTTAAACTACACCCTGTTTCGACAAGATTTTTTATGACAAAAGTACTATACAAGTTCACAGTACATCCCATTGCAGCAGGATTTTTAAGACAAAAGTGTGAAATTTAATAAAGGTCCTGTTTCAGTAGACATTTTTCGGTTTAAAACTACTGGAAAAGTCCCAAATAATTTGTTCAAAGCTTTTAAATCCTAATTCGCTTTTGCGATAAAATTATCAGAACATTCCCACATTATTTTCCTTGAAATTTGTACAATTTCAAATCCAAGTTCTCAAAATTTCGGAAAAAAGTCCTGCCGTGGTGAAATGTTGTTGGGGAAAAAGTACTATAAGAGTTCAAAATACATACTGTTTTAGAACAACTTTTTCAGGAATTTTTTTTGGGACAAAAGTACTAGAAAAGTTTAAAATACTTCATATTTCTGCAGGAATTTTCAGGATAAAATTATTAGAAAGTGTAAACTGCGTCTTGTCCCCACATGACTTTTTTAAAAACAAAAGTACCACAAAAAATACGAGTACGTTCTATTTCAGAAGGATTTTTTAGGACGAAATTACTAGAAAAATTGAAACTACCCCAGGCGTACATTTTTTGTATAAAAAAATGAATATTATATATAATACTTCACACTATATATAAACTATATATAATTTTTCCGCCTGGGACCTCCTGTTTTCACAGGAATCTTTTAGGACAGAAGTACTAGAAAAGTTTGAACTAGGTTCTGCTTCATCAGGAGTATTTTAGGATAAAAGTACTACAAAGGCTTTAAGTACGTGATATCGTAGCAGGATTTTTCAGGCAAAAGTACTAATAAAGTTCAATATAGATTCAGTTTTAGTAGGAATTTTCCGGTTCAGAAGTACTATAAAAGTCCTACATATATTTTTTAAGCTTTTACATCCCAAAATGTCAAGAAAAAGAGCAACAGTCTAAAAATGTTGTTGTGACAAAAGTATTAGAAATGTTTCAGATACATTCTGTTTCAGCAGGACTTTTTTATGACATAGGTATAAAAAAAATTCAAACTACGTTCTATGTCAGGGAGATTTTTTTAGGAAAAAAGTACCAGAAAAGTTTAAAGTACTTCATGTTTCCATAAGAATCTTTTTGGCACAAGTACTTTAAAGGTTCAAAATGCGTACTGTTTCAGTAGGATTGTTTTCAGACAAATCTACTAGAAAAGTGTAAAATACTTTCCGTTTGAGTAAAAAAAAATGTTGGGCATAAGTACTATAAAAATTTAAAGTACGTCCTCTTTCAACAGGGTTTTTCTAAAACAAAAGTACTAATAATGTTCAATATAGATTGTGTTTCAGTAGAAATTTTTCAGCCTAAATGTATTAGAAAAGTCCTGCATAATGTTTTTGAAGCTTTCAAATCCTTATTTGTTTTTGGGATAAATTAATTTTCTTTGAAATTTTTACAACTACAAATGCAAGTTCCCAAATTGTCGGAAAAAAGTTGTGCCGTAAAAAATCTTATTGAGACTATTACTTCCTATTTCAGCAGGACTTTTTTAGGATAAAAGTACTATAAAATTTAGTACTTCCTATTTCAGCGAGAATTTTTTGGGCATGAGCATTTTAAAGATCCAAAATACGCCCTATTTCGGCAGAATTTTGGAAGGACAAAGTACTAGTAAAGCTGAAAATACACCTAATTGTGAATTCTTTTAGACAAAAGTTCTAAAAAAGTCCCATTTAATTTTTCTTGTAATATGTAAAATTCCAAATATAAATTCCCAAACTGTCGAAAAAAAGTTCTTTCGTGGAAAAATATAATTGTGAAGAAAGTACGAGAAAAGTTCAAAATACAGCCGGTTTCAGCAGAACTTTTTAAGGGAACAAGTATTGGAAAAGTTTAAACTACGTCATATTCAGTGGGACCTTTCAGAGCAAAACTACTATAAAAGTTAGTAGTTCCTGTTTCAGAAAGAATTTGTTGAGCATAGGTATTTTGAAAATTCAAAGTACGTCCTGCTTCCAATTATTAAGGACGAAAGTATACAGACAAAAATTGAAGTAGATCCTATTTCAGCAGGACTTTTTCAGGACCAAATTACAAGTCAAGTTAAAAAAGGTGCTTCCTCAGGAATTTTTTGCGGCAAAAGTTCTAGAAAAGTCCAACTTAATTTCTTTCGAAATCTGTACAATTCGAAATTCATGTTCCCAGAATGTAAAAAAAGAGTCCTGCCATGGAAAAATATTCTTGAGACAGCCGTACTAGAAAATGCCCAAATACTTCCTGTTCCTGTAGGAGTTTTTTGAAATAAAAGTACTAGAATTCCAAAAAAAACCTGCTGGTACAAAAAGAATTTTGCACCTGTTTTTAAAAATGTATTTTACATTGGTCTGACACCTTGGCGCGGTTTTATCGCGAGCGCGTAAATTTCTCGAGTATGCATAATGCGCATATTTATGAGGCTATCGGAGCATGTAAAAGCTCCCTACAAAAACGGAAGTTGAAAAACGAAAACTCAACGAACATGCTTTTATGTGGAGACTCGTAGGGAAATTGGCGTGAACAAGTGACTCTTTTATAAACAAATTAAGAAATTGGAATTTTTTAATTGCCTATTTAAGATAAAAATATTTATTTTTAAAATAAATGCATTCGTAATTTAGACTTCACTATTAATCAATAAATAACCCCACCTTCAATAAATTAATAATCAGTTTAATTTTTAGAGATAAAAATAAATTTATAAATAGCTTTCAACAAACCTTGAATAATTTTCGAATTTAGATATCAATGAGGCCATGTGCGAAGTATAATCAAAAAATTAATCTACAAACGCAGAGTCGATTAAGTTAATGGAAGTGATAAAGTGATTAAACTTTTGACAGGAAGTATGAGAAACATCTATTCTACAAGTTGATAAAAACATAAGTGGTAAATAATCACACCAAACTAAAACTTTATTCATTCTATAATAATATTCAACAATATAATATTGAAACTTGTATAGCATTTTTTTAACAATATTTTTATATAAATGTTGATAATCGACAAATGATACAGCAAATACTCTATTTTTTGTCGCAAATCTATTTATGGTTCACTTTTCATTCAAGGGACCGTGCGTAAATTACGTACAGTTTTATTTTCTAAAATTTTGAACCAAATATCCCTGTTTGTTTCATAAATAAAATATTTACAAAAATATATATATATAATTTTTTTAATTTGTTGAGTTTTCAACCAAAATTGACGTAAGACGATTTGGTGGTCGGGGATTTTGTGAAATCTTACTGTTTCTTATGAATTAACAAAGTAATTCAACTTTCAACGAAGTAGTTGAATTTTGTACCAAAAAAAAAGATAAATTATCGACACAAAACATCAATAGTTGATATTGTAGCCAAAAAAAGATTTATTTTTATTTTAAATCAAATACAGTTGAATTCAACCAAAAAAGACGAATCTTCAAGAAAGTAATTCAATATTTAATCAAAACAGATTCATTTTCAACAACAACAAAAACTGAAATTTCTACCAAAATAGATCAATTTTCAAATAAAAAACACGAATTTCTAACAAGACCTAAATTTTCAACCAAGAAAGATTTTTCAGAATATAAAGAAAAAAATATCATCCAAAATGATGAATTTCAAAAGAAAAAAGACGAACTTCATAAAAAACAGTTGCATTTTAAACCGAATAAATAAATTTTTATCCAAAAAGAGGAATTTTCAACCCAGAAAATTATTTTTCCATCAAAACATAAAATTAAAACAAAAAAAGTTGAATTTTCGAGTAAGATGACTTTTTAGGAATATAGTTAAATTTTCAAACAAATTATTCAATTTTCAACAAAAAAAATTGAATTTTCAACCAAATGGTTGAAATTTTAAACAAATAACATTATATGAAAAGTATTCAACAAGAAAGACAGATTTTGTAGAAGAAAGTTGAATTTTCAACAAAAAAGTTGATTTTTAACCAAATAATTGAATTTTCAACAGAATAAGTAAATTTTTAACAAAATGGTTGAATTTTTAACTAAATAGTTAACTAAATAGAATCCTACAAAAATGATTTTTAACCAAATGGTAGAATTTTCAAACAAAAATGATTAAACTTCAACAAAAAAATGGCATTTTCACCCCGGGAGTGGAATTTTTATTTTAAAAATAGGAATTCTGAGTTTTACAACAAAGAAGCTGAATTTTCAACAAAAAAGTAAATTTTCATTTTTCGATTAATCATCCACCTATAGTAGGGTGGATCGAAAAAAAAATTATAAATTGAAAACGCTTCAGGGCTTAAGAGATCCTTTTCAGTCCCTTATATCGTGTATAAAATTTAAAATAAATCGATTAATATCTTGCGGTTAGGCGGAGTCGAAATAGAATAACAAATTTTTTTAATCGCAGAGTTTTGATAAATCTTGAATGTTATTTCTGTTTTACAATTTATATAATATGCCTCATTTTTACAATTATGTTTTGATTGTTTATTTGAATTTATATAAAAGAAATTTAATTTTCTACGGAGACCTGGAAATGAAAAAATCTAGAAGCTTTACAAATCATGAATAGTTTTTTTTCAGAATAGAAAAACTTTTTTATGCTGCTTCTTAAGCTGCATGATAAGCCTTTTTTCACCATTTTTCAAGATTTTTTAGTTGAATTTATATAGGAGAAATTTATTTTCTCATGGAGAACTGAAAATATAAAAAAAAATCTAGAAGCTCTAAGAATTATAAATAATTTTCTTCTCAGCATAGAAAAACTTTATATTCAAAATATACTTCCGAAAAAATTGAGAAGATCAGGTCGTTGAAAATAACGAGTTAATTGAAAAAATTCAGCAACATAAGAACATTTTTCTATACTGAAAAAAAATTATTTATAATTTTCAAAGCCTCTAGATTTTCATTTTCAGGTCTCCATAAAAAATTTAATTTCTTCTATATAAATTCAAGAAAAAAATGTAAAAATAATTGTAAAAATGAGGCATATAATTCAAATTCAAAAACAAAAATAACATTCACGATTTTTCCAAAAGTCTGCGATTAGAAATATTTGTATTCTATTTCGACTCCGCCCTATCGCAAGATATTAATCGATTCACTTTAAATTTTATACACGTTATAAGGGACCCAAAAGGAAACTTTTTAGAGCTAAGGCGTTTTTAATTTATGATTTTTTTTCGATTGACCCTAACGTATTGTGTCGATAATTGTCTTCTTCCAAGTCGAGGCCAACCACCACAAAAGTCGCATTTATTTTTCACCTCGAAACCGCAGCCGCACTGAAAATCGATCGCCTTTCTTCGCGACCATAACCACTGGTTTACCGTAGCCTTCACCCAGAGAAGGTAAGCAGTAAGCACTCACCAAGTTATGGGTTTATCACGCACGCTTTTTACCCTGAAAGCTCAGAAAGGAAATCTTTAAAAAGAAAAATCTAATCAAAGATCTTTTTGTTGTATTTCTTATCACAACTAACTAAAAGCTTCAAGGGAAAATCAGAAAGGTCTTTATAAACTGTTTCAATAGAATTTTCCATTTGCGAGAAAATCATTAACTTTCTTGGTATTGATTTTGCGAAAAATAGTATAATATATAATAATATAATATTCAAAAAAGATGATCTTTCAACAAAGTAGTTGAAACCTCAAAAAAAAATTAATTTTCAACAATACAGTTGAACTTTCAACCAAAGAGATGAATTTTCAATTAAAATAATGAAACTTTGACCAAAAAAATTGAATTTCAGCAAAAAAGTTGAATTTTCAACCAAGTAGTGTAATTTTCAACCAAAAAGATCAACTTTTCACGAGAAATGTAATAGTCGACATTTCAACCAAAAAATATTTTGATTTTAAATAAAAAGTACTGGAATTCAACCAAAAAAGACGAATTTTCTGTAAAATAGTTGAGTTTTTAACACGAAGAAACTAATTTCTAAAAAAAATTTGATTTTTCAAGAAAAAAAAATGACTTTCTGGTCAAATTGTTGAATTTGCAATAAACTAATTTAATTTCAAACAAAATAATGAAATTTTCAACAAAAAATATAATAGTAGACTGTTTAGCCAAAATTAATTAACTTTCAATTAAAAATAGTTGAATTTTGAGCCAAAGGGATGAAATTTCTAGAAAAAGAGATAAATTGTCAACTAAAGCGATGAATCCACAACTGGATAATTTCAATTTTCAGCAAAAAAATCAATTTCCTACCCAAAAATCAAGTTTTCGAAAAAAAAAAAATTCAACCAAAGAAATGAATTTTAAAATAAAATGATGATTCTTTGACCATAAGAGTAAAATTTTAACAAATAATTTAACTTTTAGAAAATTAGTTTAATTTTCAACTACAAATATGAATTTTAAACGGGAAATCTAATAGTCTAGATTTCGACTAAAATATTTGAATTTTCAACAACAACAAAATCTTTCTATCAAAATTGGTGAATTTACAACAAAATAAATTAATTTTCAATATCGTCATTTACAGTTTAGTTGAACAGTTTAGATAATTGATTAAAATCGTAAATAAACTGAAAATTACACATTGTAGTTGATTGTTGTTAAGCATTTGAAAATATTTCTGGCGTCAAACGTCTGGTGTGAGGGAATCGATCAATCCATTCACAAAGTCTCACGTATCACGATAACCATCCTAGTAAGACACCGATAAAACTTTATCACTCGTATCTTAACTTGTCCTGTCCAATATCACAGAGCAAAATGCGGTTTCTTTTCAATCTAGATCCAGATTTATCATTTGGGAAAACCCCAATTGACATTTCAGACTTTGAACTGGCGTCTCAATCAAATTTTCTCAATTAATACAAATTTCGCTGATCATTTATTTATTTAAGTGCTTTATAAATTTAAGTTAGTAAAATATAACTGACCGAATTCATCTCAAATCGGGCAGGTTCTACATTTGAAGTTGTATTGTTGGAAATTTGATTTTTTGGTAAAAAATTAATTCTTTTCAATGAAAACTAAAATTATCCAGTTGAAGATTTAATATTTCAGTTAAAAATTCATCTCTTTTTCTACAAATTGCATTTCTGTTGTTCAAAATTCTAATATTTTTAGTTGGAAGTTAATCTTTTCGGTTTGAAAATTTATTTCCTTAGGTAGAAATTTCATATTTTTTGATTGGGAATGTAACTGTTAGGTGGAAAATGAATCTGTTTTCGTTCAGGACTCAACTATTTTGTTGAAGATTTGACTTCTATCATTGAATTAAACTGTTTTTGAATAAAAATATTTTCTTAGTTAAAATATCAGCTATTACACTTTTTTATTGAAAATCCAACCAATTGGTTGAAAGTTAAACTTCTTTTTTGAAAATTTAACTGTTTTGTTGAAAATTCGTATTTTTTTGTTGAACAATAATTCTTTTAACTAAAAATTGAACTATTCCATTTTTTCTTTGAAGTTTATATTTTTTGTTCAAAATTCAATTATTTGATTGAAAATTTTTAGTTTTTAGTCGAAAATTCAACTATTTGTTGAAAATTTAACGTTTTCTAACAGATTGTTACTTGGTCCCAGGAAGTTGTAAATCTGTCATTTTCAGTTGATTTACGATTTTAATCAATTATCTGAATCGTTCGACTGAACTGGAAATTGTGACTTAAATTAAAATTATAATCAATTCTGAATTTTCAATTAATTACAAAATACAAGACTACAATTATCTATTTTTTTCAATTAGGTCGAAATTATTTGTGTTTGTCATCTTTTTCATAGTACAAAGTACTCTTGTTGAGAGAAGGAATTGTTTTTCCACTTTAAAATCTCGCTTTCTTCTTAATTAAAAATTTGCCTTCAGTATACATACGATAGGGACTTTAACTATGGGCAGATGCGATTCGAGAGTTAGGGGTTTCAATTAAGAAATCCTTTAGAAAAGACTTTTTGTCCGGAAAAAGAGAGGAAATATGGTGTTTTTTGTGTGGAAACAGATAAATAAGTTCCTTCAAATAAAATTAACGTGAATAACATATTATGTCCAATATGAAACGCTTCAAATTCCTAAGATTTCAAGTTGAAATATATTGCATTTTCAACCGAGAGAGATGAATTTTGAAGCAAATAATTGAATTTTTACCAGCAAAAAAATTCATTTTTCACCAAATGGTTCATTTTTCAAGCGAAAAAAATTAATTTCCAACAAAATAGCTGTATTTTTTAAAATTAAAAATAAATTTTCAACCTACAAAGGTGAATTTTTTAGAAGAAAGTTGAATTAATAATTTGAAAAGTTGAATTTTCAACCATAAAGTTTAGTTTTAACAAAAAAGATAACTCTCTTATTTCAAAAGATGAATTTTTAAATGAAAAAAAAAGCAATTTTCAATTGAAAAAATATGACATTTTATTCAATCTGTTGAATCTTCAACAAAATAATCAAATTTTTAACTAAATAATAAAACTTTTAACCAAAAGAGATTAATGCTGAACCAAAAATACAATAGTAGATTTTTTTTACCAAATGAGACTATTTGGGAAATTCACAAAGCAGAAAAACAAATTTCTTAGAAAAAAGTGAAAATTTCAACAAAAACGTTTATTGTTAACCAAGAAAAACTAACTTTTTATTAAAAAAAATAATTTTCAATCCAATAGGATGAAATTTGTATCCAATAAGACGAATATTTGACAAAATAGTTGAATTTTTTAACAAAACACATAACACATAACACAAAAAAATTAATTTCTAGTCTAATAGGACGGATTTGTTATCAAAACCAATTCAATTTTCGACCAAAAAAAAGTCTTTTTGATAACATAATAGAATTTTTAAGATTATTATTCAATTTTCATCCTAATAGTAGAATTTTCAACCAAAAGAGATGAATTATGAACAAAAAAAATAATAGTCGAATTTAAACCAAATAACACTAGTTGTAAAATTTTTCAGGCAAAAAGGAAAATTTATGTTTAAAACAATCATATTTCCACAAAAAAGTTCAATTTTCAACAAGAAAGATGACTTTTCTACCAAAAAAGATTAATTTTCAATCCAAAAGACGAATTTTAAGCCAAATGATTGAATTTTCAGACAAAAAGATTAAACTTTAACCAAAAAAAGTTGCACATCAAACGAAATATCAGAATTTTTAAGCCAAAAAGATGAACTTTTTATAAAACAGCAGAATCTTTAACCAGAAAAGTTGAATTTTCAACAAAAAATTTCATTTTCAGGTAAGATAATTTTTACAACAAAAAAAAAAAAATAATTTTTAGTCTAATAGGACGAATTTTCTATCAAAACCAATTTAATTTCCGATCAGAAAAAAAAAACTTTTTGATAACATAATTGAATTTTCAAGATTATTATTCAGATTTCAACCTGATAGTAGAATTTTTAATCAAAAGAGATGAATTCCGAACCAAAAAAATATTAGTAAAATTTGAAACTAATACAACAATTTGTAAAATTTTCAAGTCAAAAAGAAAAGTTTATGTTTAAAGCAGTTCAATTTTCAACAAAAAAGTTCATTTTTAACCAAGAAAGATTACTTTTTTCCAAAAAAGATTAATTCTCAATCCAAGAGGACGATTTTTTAACCAAATGATTGAATTTTCAAACAAAAATATTAAATTTTAACCCAAGAAAGTTGCACTCTAATCCAAATATGAACATTTGCAAGCTAAAAAGACGAACATTTGAATCGTCAACCAGAAAAGTTGAATTTTCAACAAACAATTTCATTTTCAAGCAAAAACATTTCTACAAAAAAAAAATAATTTTCAGTCCAATAGGACGAATTTCCTATCAAAACCAGTTCAATTTTCGACAAAAAAAAAGACTTTTTGATAACATAATTGAATTTTCAACATTATTATTCAATTTTCAACCTAATAGTAGAATTTTTAACTAAAAAGATGAATTTTGAACCAGAAATATAATAGTAGACTTTTGAACCAAAGAATGTAATGAATTAACTTTCATGGAAAAGTAGTAGGATTTTCTAATTGAGAAAAAGGGGAATAAGGGTATTTTTCTTAAAAATAGGCGAAAAAGATGATATCTTTAAAATGAGGGAAAAGAGAAGAATAGGAGAAAGACTGTGAAGTCTGGTATCAACACTTTGTGTAGGGTTAAAGTGGTTCCACAAACAAAATTCAATATAAATTCATTCCTCAGTTCCGTTTGACCTCAGCTAACCCATACCAACAAACCACCCCTGGAAATCTGAACCAACCCTGAAAACAAACCAACATTAATCAACGTATCAGAGTATTTCAAAGAATTATAAACCTTTTACGGAATTTAATGAGATTTTCAAAGCTTTTTAGGGATTTTATAAGATTTTCAGGAAATTCCAAAAACATTTCAAAAGGATTACAAAATTTCTATGGAATTTCAAGCGATTCCAAAGGATTACAAGAGGTGTTGCCATTTTTGGTGAAGTAGTGGCAAATTGAAAAAAAAAGAACATTAGCCCAGGCTGCAAGTAGCATTGAATTTTGAATTATTTTCAGAAAATTGACAATCGCGGGGAAGAGTTATAGTTTTGAGACGGGAAAAATAATTTCAGACCTACCGCAATAAACAATTCGGAATCAAGGTCCTCGAGAACGAAAATGGTAATGACCTTCCGATGATGTGCTAAACGGCAATGATCGAAGATGGATAAAGAGGGGCATATTCAAGGGCCTACTTTTGTTCGTTTCACATTATGACCGTGACATAGTGCAGTTCTCCTGGTGTCTTCTCGTGCCAGCCTAAGGTTATAGCTAACACCCACCTGCAGACCGATTTTGCTATAGCCAATCCGTGGTCACGTAAAGACAACAATGCCGTACAACATAAATCTCGTGTTAAGTCTCACTGGGATGGAATCCCTTGGTAATAGCAAACAACCTGTCATAGTGATTGAAGATGTTTGCACAACAAACATGTCTCTTCAAGAGAACATTGACAATCTATAAATTGAATAACACGTTTTTTGCCAATGTTTCCGTCCGCTCAACGTGCTTTTGTGACGAATTTCGAGACGAGATTCAAGATGAGACAAGATTCGAGGCGAGGCGAGACTCGAGACGAGATTCGAGGCGAGGCGAGACTCGGGACGAGATTTGACGCGAGATGAGATTCGAGACAAGACGAGATGACGGATGAAGATGAAGGGAAAAGGAGTGGGGAAAGGGGATAGGGGATTGGATAGGGAGATTTGAACTGCTAAATAGGCTACAAAACCCTTTTTTGTAGGCGCATGTCGTCCACTTTAACTAATTTTTCCAAATATTTTCAGCCATGTCTTATTAAATACAATTTAGATAACAAATTTTCTGTAAACTAAACATGACCTCAACATTTTACTAAACGATTGCGATCATAAGAAACGCTAATAAAAATTAATATAATACGAGATCACACAATTTTCTCAAAACTTTGAGTAAGTCACTTAAAATTTATTTTCTTAACTAAAATTTAGAAAATCTGAACCCATTACTGAAAGTTTTAGATATTTTTACTTACTATTAATTCCCAATAAACTTAAAAAATTGTTGAATGGTTTCGGGGGTAGAAGTAACTTGAAAGATGGTGAGAAACTTTATTACATATAATATTTTTGAATCTTTTTCAATTTTAAAAATACTTTGGAATCCCTGTGAATAAATTCTTTGAAATTTCATTAAAATATTATAAAATCCCTTGCTTTTTTTTCTAAATCTTGAAGGTTTCTCCAAATCCTTTTAAATACCCTAAAATATTTCGTATTCTTTGAAATCTTTTGAAGTCCCTTTAAATTTTTTTAAGCTCTTGAAAATTCTTTGAATTTTTTTAAATACCCTAGAAATTTTGTAATATTGTGAAATTTCTTGAAATTTATTCAAAATCCTTGGAATGTTTTATAATGCCCGAAAATCTGTCAAATTCTTCAAAGCTTTTCAGATTATTTTAGATTTTTGAAAATATCTTAAAATATTTAACATCTCTCCTAATCCTTTAAATTTGTCAATTTTTTAGATTAAATTCTTTGAAATTTCATTAAATTATTATAATAACCCTTGAAATCTCATAAACTTACATGAAATCTGAAATTTCCTAAATATTTTGAAAATTCCTTGAAATCTTTTAAAATACCGTAAAGTATTTCTCATAACTTGAAATCTTTAGAAATTCCTTAAACTTCTGTGAAGTTTCCGAAGATTCCTTGAATTGTTTAAAAATACCCTTAAAACTTTGAAATCTTTCAAAAGTTATTGAAATACCTTTGAATCTTTTAAAATATTTGAAAATGTTTAAATTTCTTTATTACCTTTCAAATTTTTTAAGATCTTTGGAAATACTTTGAAATATTCTAAATCAAATCCTTCAATTTTTGTGATTAAATTCTTTGAAGTTTCATTGAAATATTATAATATATCTCATTAGTTTATATGAAATCGAAACTTTTTTTTATATATCGAACATTCCTTGAAACCCTTTAAAATACCCTAAAATATTTCCCATAATTGGGAATATTTTGAAATCCCTTGAAATTCCGTGAAGCTTTCGACTTTTAAAATACCCCGAAATATTTGAAATCCTATGAATTTTTTGTTGAAATACCTCAAGAACTATTGAAACATGCAAAAATCTTTCAAATTCTTACAAATGTTTCAAAATTTTTAAAATATTTTCAATGCATTGTAATATTGAAAATCTTTCCAAATCCTTGAAACACTTTGAAATTTCTCAATTCTTGTGAATACATTTTTTTCATATTTTATGAAAACATTATAAAATCCCTTGCCTTCAAAATTCTTTGAACTTACTGAAAATCTTGAAAATCTTATTAAAGTGCGTAAAATCTGTTAAAATTCTTTGGAAATCCTTTGAAATATTTAAAAATCTTGGAAGTCCTCTGAAATCCCTTCGAATCCGTATAAACATCTTACCTTAACCCGATAATCTTAAATAATGTTATATGATTTTGTTTTTAGTAGTAAGTTCAAAAATTGTGAAAAACTTGGTTTTTATGGATACTTTTCTACAGAATTATCGGAAAATGTTAAAATACTAATCTAATTATACAGATATGAAGTTTTCATAACCTTTTTACAATCTTTGATTGTAAAATCAGTCAATTTCAACATTATATACTATTATTTTGGATAAATTGATTTTCCATGAGGTATATTACGTAATAATATCGACCCCCCCCCCCATTATTGATTTTTGATATGTCAAACATAAAAGAAGAGAATTTAAATATTTTAAAAACTTTCTATATAAAATATAATACATATGATTTTCCGTAAAAGTAATTACATAGAAATTTTGGCAAACAATAATGAATTATTTAAACAATTATCATTGTTAATTTACATCGATTTATTATCTCATATTTAAAATGTAGAAAAAACCGCAATTTTCGGGGCTGATTTTATGAGAAGATTGTTTTAAAAAATAATGAATTGTTCAATGAAAACTGAAAGAGTCAAGATCTTTATAATGAAAGAACATACAGTTTTTTGAAAACAACTTGTGCAAAAAAACGCAAATTAGTCCGTTTTACCTATATTTAACGATTCTACAAGCAAATTTGCAAAAACATCTTTTTCCTTCATAAGAAATACTTATAACACTTTATGCGTTTTTGGACCATCTACCTATTATTTAAAAGAAATTAGGAAAGCAATACTTCAAAAAAATAGTTGTAATCATTTCTGTTTTACAGTAAAATGCCATTTTTCGCTTGAAACATTTTGGAACCTTCAAAATATATAAATCAAAATTGGTATATTTTGTACTAAAGTGTTCAATATGCTATACAAGCTGCATAAATTCAAGCTAAAAGGTTGAATAATTCCATAATATTGGATAATCATCTTGGTGGTTTCCTCTATATAATCCTATTTAATTTTTTTTTCTATCTCTGGTGTTTTTGACATACAAGATTTGTCAAATTATTGAGGAATCATCTGGAATGAATTTTTTTTTCGCTTACTTCTCAAATGTGTACCTTTCTTTGAGAAAAATCTCTATTTCTCCATGATATTTTCTTTCAAGAGACTACATTCTTGGTATTGATAAACCCTGTATTAGGTCTTGCGGTGGGTTTATTGGCTAAGTAAGGAATCTCAATGGAATTATTAGCATTGGCTACGAAGAGATCGATGAAGCCGTTCGCTTTGAAAAGCCCAATTTAAAGAAGCCCGATCTTGTGCGACTCGTTTATGCAAAGGAAACACTGGCACAAAACTTGTATAGAAAAGTCCTCAGCTGCTCCTGGCAATGCAAATGTTGAAACAAGGACTTTGATTAAATAATTCCAGAAGGCTAGAAGAAATTTCCAACTTACTGGCGCATCAACGAACTTATCTGAAAAACAATTCCACACTATTGCCTTTTAAATTAATTGAGTTTTATTTAAACAAATTAATTTGTATCTCTCAAACAGGTCTTTGGAACTGGGATATCAAACCGTTGCATATCATTCCAATTTTGAACTTCAGATCAAAATAATTCACTTTTGAGGATCCAAAATTAATTTTTAGAAAACTTCATTCGTATTTGTCGAGTGGAATGTTTTAGAAAATTTTGAATTACGGGGTGGTAGAAACATTCCAATTTCTCTCTATTAGGCTATCAATCTCTATGAATCTAAAAATGAAAAAGAATGTTCTAGAAAATACTTAATTTTTAACCAGAGAGATTAATTTTCAACTAAAATGATGAATCATGAAACAAAAGAATAAATGTTTACCAAAGTAGTTCAACTTGGACTTCCGTTTCCGGCATGAAAGTGTCTGGTGGCGGTGATAGTGTGGTGCAGATTTTATCGAATTTGAAGTGGAATTTGAGGTGAGTTGATAGTAGAAGTGTGTCATGAGCTACTTATTAAGCTCCTTGAGTGCCTGGAGGTGCATCCAAAAATAGTGAGATGCATAAAAGAGCTTATGCTTTTGTGGCGGACAAGATTTGTCATAACATCTGACAAAGACAAGTAACTATTAGCTATATCACATATAAGAGGGGGGTCTTTCAAGGAGACTCTCTAAGTCCGATACTTTTATATAACTCCCTCTTCCCTCTATCTGTTGTGCTCCGAGGCACAAGCTCTGGATACCTATGTGGCCCGCCAAACAGAAGAGAATATAAGTTCAACCACCTTTTACACATGGGCGACCTTGAACTCTTTGCTTCTTCAAAAGAGGACCTTAACATCCTTGTGGCGGCGGTAAATAGGTACTCTGAAGCGATTAGCATGAGCTTTGGACTAGAGAAGTCCGTCTACTTCAACTTACACCAAGGATGACTAGAAACTACATCATCGCGTGACCATCAGGATGTTCAACTCATAGGCGGAAATACCATTCAACATCTTGGTAATGAAGAAACATATACATATCTTGGAATGCTACAAGCGGAAACCTAAAATGTGCGTGTGTTAAAAACGGCCCTCGCAAAAAGGTATCGTCAAATTCTCAGAAAAATTCAGGCTTCCGAATTATCTGGGAAGAATAAAATCCAGGAAAATAATATGCCAGACGTTCCTATACTGCTTTACACGTTTGGTGCAGTAAAATGGAACGTCGATGAGTTGAAGCAACTTGACCGAAGAACACGCAAGATGATGACAATCCATCGAAGTCATCATTCTAGATCTTCCGTACCTCAAATATACCTCCCTCGAGATAGTGGGGGCAGAGGCTTGCTAAGCTTGGAGTGTCTTCATCGAAGAACGGTTCTGGCTACAGCCTGCTCAGTTCGAAGTAGCGCTGATTCTCTTATGCGACTCGTACATCATCATGAAGACGTCAATGTTGCGACGTTTCTATACCGTGCCGCAGATAGGGCCGCAAAGCTGCTTGGCCTCCCATTTGATTCCAGCGCCACTACACATGGTCTAGCATCACTAACACCATTGGTGCTGAAAAGTCGAGTACAGGGAGCAGAGCATTCACTTCTATTAAGAGAACATGCTGACAAGCCCCTTCATGGTAAATTCTACGGCATTGTGCGTAGAGAAGAGCTATTGATGGGTCTGTCCCAACATGTTTCTCAGGTCTGCTGGATTGAGATTGGAGACTGAGGGATTTCTTTTTGCCTGTCAAGACGGCGTTATTGACACCTTAGTTTACCGCGAGTGCATAATGAATGTACCTGTAGGCTGTCAACTGCCGAGCGTGCAAGCAAGAGCCAGAAATACTTGGACATGTTCTCAGTGGATGCTCAAAGTATGCATGCTACGGGTACATACAGACACAATGCGGCTCTAAAAGTGTTATATTTCCATCTTCGGCACTTCTATGGTATTGATCTATTGCCAGTCTTGCGATATGCCCAGGGGGAACTTGAGGCCGTTGTTGAGAATGATCACTGTACGGTCTTCTCGAATTTCTCATTCTCCACCACTCAACGTATCAGTGCTACAAAGCCTGATATTGTCCTCCAAGATCTGAAGATAAAGATCATGAACGTGATTGAATTCACGGCACCAGCCGATGATAATATCACGGAAAAGGAGGAAGAAAAACGGGAGAAATATCAAGCACTTCTATTCGTGCTGAGCAGACTGTACTAAGGCTATGTCCATCTTGTAGTTCTCATAATCGGCTGTCTTGAAGGCATGAAAGCTTCATTTCTTAGTCAACTCAACAAAATCCCGGCTTGCCAGCGTCAGGCTTAGTCTATCGAGAGCCGGATGCAAAACGCTGTTTTTCTAGGATCATTTCATCTGGTTTGTCAACACTGTTCCTCATAACTTTCTACAAAGATTGGTAGCTCTAAAAAAGTATCCAGAGGTGAAACTTTCATCTCCAATTGTGCCGTCTGCCGCGTATGGTCATCCGCGGCTAGAGACCTGCCTCCAAGGAACAGTGTTGTACGAAGTGTTTTGCGTAAATTTAACACTCTTGCCTACCTTCTGGGATAGAAGGAGCAGGAATGGTTCACGTGCACGTTCCAGTTGCGTCGGGATTCGTTGCTTTAAGGAATCATGTTCGTAGCTGCCGTAGCCTACAACTTCTCACATAATAGTTAGGCGCTCGGACTTCACGTTAGAGGTCCAGGGTTCAATCCCTGAGTCGGTACATCTGGAAATTTTTGTATGTACCATTACCGAGGTTATGGTGCTTCGGATCCTACCTTAAGTCGTAGGTCCCCCCATCCTGCACTTCGCTGAAACCCAGTCCGTAAATGCTGGGATAAAAACCAGGCTTTGCCCAATATGTCAAGGCATACGCTCTTATCAGATCACTTGATTGCATTACAATAATGCGTCCGTGACTGATGATATATTTCGAGACATCCCCGTCCAGACTATTAAAAAAATTCAACTATTAACAAAAATGCCTTTGACATATTGGGAAGTAGCCATCTTAAGCCTGAGCGGAAAATGAGCTTCCTGATTTTTTTAAAGCTGGTAGCTCTAAAAAAGGATCCAGAGGCGACTAATGTTACCTTCAACGCTCTCGGCCGCTGTTTAAGAACAATAGCGGTAAAACACGAACTTTAAACTACACCATACAACCAAAATTTTTCCTACTACAACATCGTCGCAAGAGATTTCAAACAGCCTATTAAATTCATAACGTCTTTATCTCATCAGGCACTTGATTTAATCCGTGGCTGATGATGGAGAACCGGGTTCACCGAGAAGATATTTTTAAAAAAATTTCGTTTGCTGCGTAAGGACAACAGTGGTCAAGAACGAACTCCATACTAGACCATACACCCAATTTTGTGCCTAGTACAACATCGTCGCAAGAGATTTCAAAAATCGCAATAAATTCATAAGATCTTTAACTCAACTCAATTCCCTAAACATACATTTTATTAAAAAATGTATATATTAGTTGTTTTCTTAATTTATAGAAATAATTTATAAAGCGCGGAATCCTAAATTTTGTCTTATAAATCTTTTAAAATTTTATTTAACTATAAGTGATAACGTGTTGGTATAAAGTCCGGCTTATAAGGATAAAAATTTGTTTATACCAATATAACCTTATGTAACACAAGTCTATTTGATATTTAGTAGTGAAGAAAACCTCCACAAAATATTTTTGGAAAATTCGATCAAATGGCGGAAATATTGGAAAATTGCGTTTTTGAAAATACGTCACTTTTAATATTGTAAATGTCTTCATTATTCATGATGCGTCCCCTAAGGGTTTACATGAACTCCGTTTCTTACAATATTACCACCCAAATGTTTTATATTATCTTATCGTTACTATTTACAACTATTTACATAAATTCTTATATCTAGATCCTTACTTCTATTTTTACGATAGCGCAATTTTGCGCGTACTGGCGAACGAACGAGCGATCGAAAGCGAGAGCACATCCGCATCTTAATCTTCCGTGTCCTTTTCCTTTCACTTTTCTTCTACCTCAATTTTGCCATTTATTCACATCCATTCTTTCTCATTCGCTCCTCTAGCCGCCGCCTTCAACTGCTCCATCCATTTCTCATCCAATCTATCATCCCCTAGAATCTTTACCACATTCTATTATAAGCTTCCTTTGTCTTCCATTCCTCTCCTACATCCTTCCCATGCATGCTTCCATGTTTCCGCTTCCCGTATACAGAATCAGACCCGTTCGGACGTTCCCGCACGTGCTTGTTTGGCTTGTTTACGATATCACGCCACGTGCGAGTCAGTGCCGATGATAAAAAGTTTAAATATTTTGCGATACAACATGAGAGCGATTACTGTGCATTGGCTAGGTTAGGACACAGGGGTTTCGGAAAATTTCGAAATCTCTGCAAAAGACTTACGATATAATCGGCTATGCCAGGGCACGTTTCTAATAACTTCTAGACTCGAAATATGTGAAAAAAATCGATTTTTTGAAACTTTGAAACCAGAAGACCCCTCTAATTGTCTTTCCCTGTCCTTTTTCTCCAATTTTTCATAGTTTACTCTATTTTTATATTTTACGCCCTCCCTCTCCTTTTGTCTACTTCCTTCAAACACTTTATCGCTAACTTCCCTCCCTTTCCCTCCCTTAGTATCTTTTCAAACTTCCATGCCCTCTTTCTCGATCTAGTACTTAATTTATCCCTTGGCACTTCTTCTCTCACCATATATCCAGGCATCCTGCAGTCGACCTTTAGCATCCACCTTATATACCTTTCTTGTAAACTCTCAATCTCTTTCCTTTCCTTCCATCCCCATATCTCTGCTCCATAGCCTAATACCGGCCTTACCAGCTCCAATCTTTTTTTTAACCCTTTTCCTACTCCCGATATCGGTTTCATTATGCCTGCCGCTTTTTTGATCTTTTCCTTTATATCAGCTCTATGATCTCCATTTGTTTGCAAGGTATATACCAAATATTTAAATTACTTTACTTCTTCTAACTTTAATCTCTACCATATCCCAGGCTATTCTTTCTTTCTTCCTCCTCCTTTTCTAAACCTTATTATCTTCTCTTTTCTACATTTAAATTCAACTTTTTTTGTCCAAGTATTTCTCTAATCCTGTAATGTAACGCCTTCTTCATCCTCTGCAATTAATATTATATCGTTCGTGTATACCAGTGTATATATCTTTCCTTTCGCATCCTTTTCTCCTCATTTCATCTTCTAAGTCTGTGTTTAATATATTAAGTAAAATGTCCTAGTTGCTCTCCTACCTTTTTCTTCGTCTAATGTGTCCCCTAAGGGTTTACATTTTTCTTGTATCCCTTCTCTACCCCCCCCCACACACACACACGCGCACTTACTTGGTGGTGGGAGGGGCACCTACAGTTTAAGGTGGATTCCGAACCGACAGAATGGGTCGCCCACGACCATCGTCCCACTTGCTCTTCTACCTTTACCCTGCTTTTTCTCTCTAAAAAAAGGTCGATATTATTTTGATTAAACGCTCTCGTATCCTCTTTTTCACCATAACTTTTTCTATCTCGATTCGGGCAAGTTGAGTCAAACGCCGCATTTAAATCCGCGAACATTACTACCATTGCCCCTTTCTCCCGCTTAATCCTTTTATTTACCAGACAATTCAGAACATATGTTGTCCATCACCTCATTTGCTTTCCTAAGCTCTGTCTAATTAGGTGACTCTATCTTTTCCCCCTTTAACTTTTTTCTTCAACCTCTCCTCGAGTTGCGGATAGAGGGTCCCTGTATCAAGAGTTTATGCTGAATATGGTTACGATAATTAATAAGCAGTTGCGGTCAATTATTCAGGGATGGCCCCGAAGGAATAACCACCAAGCGGAGGCGCAACAACATTGCCGAAAGCTCAATGACACCCGGGTGAGGTGTTTTAAACGGTGACTCTGGGATACCAGGCGACCTCTCAGAGTATGCAGCCTTATCCTTGCATGCGGGGCTCTACGAGGATGCACGAACCCTTTTCTCTAGCAAAAATGATAACACCAAACATAGTTGCAGTAAGTGCGGCTTAAAACAATCAAACGCGCAGGGCTCCTGAGAATGTGTATGGCCCCTAAACGAGAAGGTTACATGGCGGGCAGGCATCCAATAGAGGAAGAGCGATACTGTGGGACGAGAAGAAATATGAACATCCAGATTTCTCTCAAGCCCAAAGATCTGGCTGAACCTACTGATGAGCTTGGTAGGGATTTTTCTGAAGCGTCCGACCTCTGGACTATCAATTGTAGTAAAAATAATAATAATAATAATGCTGGGCAAGACAGTATTCAGTGCATTCAGTGTGTGATTGACTACCTAACATCTGGCAGGAATTTCTTTGCCAAGGTCCGACAATTCGCGCGCGAACTGCGAATCTATCTTGACACACTCAACAAGTCAAAGTTGCTGACCATGAGACAGCATATTGTTGACAGACTATGTGTCGTATCTGACGCTAGGAGAACTCTAGAGCAGAGAGAGAAGTTGGTCCGAGAATATCAACAGTATTTCTCTGACCCATCTCGACTCTTCCAAGAACCTCCAATTACTGTCAACCACCCGCACTGCACTCATAAAACCTGAAGAGGCCCACCTATAACTACCGGGGAGGTGAAAAAAGTATTAAAAGTCATGAAGAACTATTCCGCTTCGGGACCAGATGGTATCAAGACCTTCTGGTGAAAGAAATTTTCTTCAACCCACCAGCATCTGGCCCTCATTTTCACCTCGGATATAAAGATGAAAGAGCCTATTCTTCACAACAGGATTATTCTGGGTACAGTACAGATGGTCGCAAATGAACGAGACCCTCTTCTTAAAATGGCCAGGAAATACGAAGAAGTGGGCAAAAGAGCGTTTCTGTACAAAATAACGGAGTAGGCTGCTGAAACACTTGGCCTTGACTTCAATATCAGGGGTGAGCAAAGTGCATCAAACATTATCCATCTCGAGTACTCACTACTGAAGGTCCGGATCAAGAAAGCACAGGAGAAAAAATTCCGTGAACAGCTCCTCGACAAGAGGATGCACGGCATCTTCCACAGAAATGTGAAGGATCAGTCGTTGTCGTATGAGCTAACGTTTGCTTTTCTCAAATCACCCGGATTGCAGTCGGGCATAAAGGGTTTCATTTTGGCATGCCAAAACGGTGTCATTTTCACTTTAGCATACCGTCGCCACATTTTGAGCCAAGACATTCCCGATGATAGCTGCAGAGCGTGTCACGCACACCCCAAACATCTAGGACACATACTATCTAGTTGTCCTACGCATGGGGGAACAACGCACTTACAGTGACAAGTTGCATATACTGGAACTTCATATTCTCGAAAATTGTTTCTGTCTCGCACTCGAGGCCTGACAGATTTCTCGTTGACGTCGAGAAACGAACCGTGTTCGTTAAAGAATTTTCGGCGCCAGCCGACAAGAACGTCACAGATAAGGAGAATGAAAATAAACAGAGGTATAAAGACCTTTTAAGGGAGTTGCAACGGTTATACCCGGAATAGGGTATAGTCACGTAGACCCTACAGGAATATAGGGTATAGGCTAGTCGTCCTGATCATCAGTGCTCTTGGAGAGATGCCAAGCCCTTGGGTAGCTCCGTGTCCTCAGGGTGCACGATACTTTTGCCGGATCGTCGAATTGAGCCGATCGGAGACCGTAACCACCTATCACACGATCGTGAGACGTGGTTACAGCTGAAACATTACTGCGATTTTGCAGGGGGCGGGTGCAATTTTGTAGAATGGCACTCGCTCCCGGTGTCACTCTCCTATAATCTTAAACCTCCTCCCCTTTGCCTTTCTTCACTATGAGTACCACTACTACTTCTTTCCATAACTCTGTCCACCCCTCTCCTCTCCAGAATCTATTGAACCTTGTATATGATGATCAGAAGACAAAAAACTTGAGAACTTAAGAACTCCAAAATTTACTCTCAGGATCATAGCGAGAATATCTCTTACGAACGTAGATTTCTCGAATCAATTCTTACCCAAAAATATTTTGACATTTGTGTTAACTTGCAATCTGAGAATGGCATATTTTTAATTATTGCCAGTGCATTTTATATTAATACGTTCCTTTTTCTTTTTTTAAATTTCAAACTTCCTAGCGCGCTCAATAGATGTACTGCGGTTTCTTGTGTTCAATCTTACCTCAGATGTGTTGTTTCTGTTCAATATATATATTTATGTTCTTATCTTAGTTTCTGTTTTTATTATGTCCGTCGTTAACAAATTCACAATTTAAAAGATTTTGTTCGTTTTTTCTATTTTCGATTTTTTTAAATGTAGAACCAAAGGCATTTTAACCCCGGTTTCTTTTACGCATGAGGTTATAAACAATATTTTTTAAAAACTTTTGGCTTTATTTTGACTTTTTATCAACAGTGACAGTTTATACCTCTTCAATCTTATTTCATCAAAAATGATTGCATTCTACATCAACAGGTATTCAAGTATTTATTTACACTTTAGTTATTATATCCTTCCGTTTAAATTTTGAAAGTCTCACTGCATTAAACATTATTTGCTTTTTAACATACAACAAAAACTTATATATTTTGCAGTCTTGAGAAAGACACAAAGCCGCGTCGAAACGTCGGCATTATGTATCGACACTTTTATTTGTTTTTAAAATAAAAGTTAAATTTTCACATAAACCGATGACCAAAAAAATCCTTCCTTTTCTTCTTAAGAAATTGTCTATATCTATTGAACATTATCCATACCCATTCCTTTAGTTCTGTTCCCCCATATTTCTAGACTTCATTTGGAATCTCATCTATACCAGGTGTCTGTCCAGCTTTCATTATCCCTAAGACCTTGACTATTGCTTCCCTTGTTATGTCCTTTTCCTCATCTCCTTTTTACCATATTTTCCTCCTTTCCTAACTTTTCTCTCTACCCCTCCTGGCAAACCCATAACATGTTTTTTCCAGTAGATCATCTCAATGTCCTGGTTTATTCTTTTCCATATTTTTTTTCTCTACTTACTACCTTCCCAATCTCTTCATCCATCCTAGCTTTCTCCGCCTCTTATTAGAATCTTTCATTTCCCCCCTCTTTGTTTTTGATCACGCAACTCTGTATACTCCTTTTTTCTCCTATATTCTTCACTACTTTTCCCTTTTCTTAAGTTTCTTCATTCCTTTCTGACTTGCTTCTTATCTTTACATTTCTCATCCCATCCACTTCTATCCCCTCCTTCACTAACTTCTTATTTGCTTGTGCACTCTGATACTCTTTTTATTTATACTATTATTATTTACATCTCCTCGTTTACATCTCCTTCTCTTATTTTAATATTCCTGACCTTTTCGTTAAACTGTTCTTTTCCTTCCATTGACCAATCTCCTCTTTCTACTCTTTTTACCTTTGCTTCCTTTTTAGCTATATTGTTACTACTCTTTTCTCCCTCTAATGTCACTATTATGGGAAAGAGATCCAAATCTTTATAATTCCCTACCTCTAGTGTCTTGACTTTCTCGCGTATCTCGTCGTCGACTATCACATAATCCCTTCCTCCTCTATCTCTTGTTCTTGCATTAAAATCTCCTATGATAAGCCGAATTTCTTCATTTGCTTCCATCAGTTCGCTCATCTTCTCTACAATTAATCCTTCTTTTTGTTCTTTCATTTTTTTGTTATGCTTCCCTGTTATACTAACTCTTCTCTTTCTTCGTCCAAATCCCACCATGCTCCTTCCATCTGTATTCTCCCACACTTAATCCCCGATCTTTTTCCCTTATTTCTTTCTTCTTCCACTATTTTCCTTAACTTATACTGCATATTTTTTGTACTCGTATCAAATCATCCTCTATTCTCTCCGAGGTTCCATATAACGCCTTTTTTGTCATCACTTCCCTTTTATGTTCCCATTTTTTTAGTTTCACCAGTACTATTTTCTCTCCTCTACGCGCTTCCTTTACTACACTTCGCTCTTCCTCTATCTTTACATTAGCACTTCTTTCACTCCTTCTTTCAGTGCCTTTCACTTTAATCTGAGATCCTTTATCACTATGTTTCGTTTCCTTTCATATATATCTCTCTCTCTCTCTTTCCTTTCAATTCTTCTTCCTATTTTTCTCAGCCTTTCCTTCTCCTTATTCCTACTCTCCCCTTCACTAAACTCACGGTTTGAGATTCCTATATTCATCATCCTACTTTCCAACTATGTTACCTTTTTATTAGGCTTTTCCTGCTTTTCTAGTCTTGATTCTGAAATCTGCATCCCTTTTTTCCAAATTTTCTCTAAGTTCTTCCCATTTTCTTATCTCGTTTCTATGTTCAGCCATTTCTTTTTTAATTTCTTGTTGTATTTCCTGTTTTCTCTGTCAGCATTTTTCGGAGTTCTCCTAACGTTAAATTTTCCACTTCTATCGGCCCTCTATGTTCAACTATGTCTTCTTTCCACTTATATTCCACTCCCGTTCGAATCTTATCTTTTTCCGGTGATTTTCTGTATATTTTCTGATTTTTTAAGGTGGATCCTACTTCTACATTACCTTCACTGCTTCCTCTCTCCGCCCTATCCCTCTTCCTGTTAATTAACTCCTCGATTGAACCTAAACTATCCGTCCTCAATGTCTCCGTTTCTATCGTTTTTCTATACTTATAAGGATCTGAATGCAACGCCTTTTCATCTACATAAATCTTAAATATGGAATGCTTTTCACAAAAAAGTGACTTTTATTGAATATATTTTGACATGAAATTCATATAATCCAAATAAGCCTTTCACCGCTGTTTGTACACATTCTGTTAGTGTTGATCCGCCGCACAAAACATAATCAATGTACGCATGTGCTCCTTGTAGGCCATTTAATATTTGATCGATAACAATTTGAGATATCGCAGGAGCTGAACGTAATCCGAAACCGAGATGAGTAAACTGATATAATCCCCAGAGTGTGTTTATTGTGAGCAGTGATCTATATGATAGCGTATTCGGTTATCCTGCACTGGTGCACGCCAGAGCACTCCGACCTGCTCCGAAGTGGGTCGAAGGGAGAAGAAAGAACGTGAGAAGAAATAAGAAGGAACAGGTCGGAGTGATCTGGCGTGCACCAGTGCAGGATAACCGAATTCGCTATGAGTCTTATACATTTACTTGTGAATACGTATTTGACTAATCAATCAGGCAAAATATCTTGCAGTTTACCATATCAATGAATACGAGAATTCTACCGTTTTTTCTGTTTGCTACCACAATCGGTGATGCCCAGCTACTGAATGACACCTTTTTCAAAATGTTAGATTTTTCCAGTTTAGTATTTTCCTCAAGAACTTTGTCTTTCACAGCATAAGGTATTTCCTAGTGTCTGTGAAAAATAGGTTTAGTATTCTCTTTTAAAGTTTTATATATTCTTATTATATATACAGGGTCTCACAGTATTCAAAAAACATTTTTATATTTTTGAATTCTAACAAAAAAATGGCGTCGAAAACAATTATAAAAAAATTTGCTAAATTTAATAATAACCGATTAATTAACAATTAAAGAATAATCAATCAGAAGTACGCGTTAGACGGTCGTCAGTTCGTGTGCATCGACAAGAATGTGCATAAACAAGTTTAGTTCGTATAATTTCTCCTCCGTTCGCTTTTCCAGACAAACCAAATTAGACAACATTCTCATGAAGTATGTAAAATTCCCTTGAATTCTGTAGAATTTTCGAGAACTTAGTAGAATTCTCCTGAATTGTGAAGAATTCTTCTGAATTCAGCAGAATTATCTTAAAAGCAGCAAAACTCGCTCTAATTATGTGGGGTTCTTTTGATTTCAGTAGAATTCTTTTGAATTCAGTGGAATTCTCTTGAATTTGCATCATTCTCATGAACTCAGTAGAATTCTCTTAAATTCAGTAGCATTCTTTTAGGTTCGGCAGAATTTTCTTGAGATCAACACCATTCTCTTGAATAATTTGAATATCTCCTGAATTCAGTAGAGTTTCCTTGAATTAATTATGATTCTCTGGAATTCTGTAAAAATAGCTCGTAAATTCAGTATAATTCTCTTGAATTATGTAGAATTTTCCTAAATTGTGTATAATTATTTTTAATTCAGCGGAATTCTCGTAAATTCAGTAGAATTTTTTTGAGTTATGTAGAATTCTCCTAAATTGTGTATAATTCTTTTAACTTCAGCAGAATTCCCTTGAAATCAGCAAAATTCTTTCGAATTCAAGAGAATTTTCTAGAGTTAGGCAGAATTCCCTTGAATTAATCATAATTCTCTGGACTATCTCTCTCAAACTTTGTGTAATTCTCTTATATTTAGTAGAATTCTCCTAGGTTTGGCAGAATTCTCTTGAATTAAGTCAAATTATCGTGTTCTCTTTCGAATTCATCAGAACATTCTTGAAATCAGCACAATTTTTTCGAATTCAAGAGAATTCTCTAGAGTTAGGCAGAATTCCCTTGAATTAATCATAACTCTCTGAAATTCTGTATAAATACCTCGTAAATACTATAGAATTCTCTTACGTTTGGCAGAATTCTCTTGAGTTGAACAGAATTCTCTTGAATTTAGTAGAATTCTCTTGAGTTCGGCAGAATTCTCGTGCAATCTGTAGAATTCTCTTGAACTGAGTAGAACTCTCTTGGATTTCCGTAAAATTATCTTGCATTCTGTAAAAGACTCTTGAATTCTGTAGAATTCTCTTGAACACTTTTGAACTTATTACAAATTAGTTAACACTTCTGAATTCATTAAAATAAGCTTTGATTTATTTTGAATTCAATAGTCTTTCCAATTTTTATTGTTGTGCACGTTACAAAAAATTTCGATAAAATTACATTGAAAAAATGCGGCACGACAGTTATAATTAAATGCTTGATGATTTCAGTGCACGCGTTTAGAAAAAAGTATCAAGTTACTTGTTACGGGTACATTTTAAAGTGAAAACATACGCCCGCAAAAATCCCTCTGATGACGCACACGCATAGATGATTTTATTGCCTTGTAATGAGGTTTCTTTACTTAACGAATATAATGAAACACGTCATCACACTCATTCGACCACGGTGCTCTGCCTACATAAAAATCATGTTAAAAAAGAATTACCTAGTAATTTTCCATACATATGTGCACAAATGAGGCCAACACACAACACCTCTAGTACATTGAACGTATCCAGTCTCAACTGCCTTCAACAAAAGCATGCAATACAGCCTAAAAAAACCACCCCTAGTACATTTAACGAACCCAGTCTCAGTCGCCTTCAACTAAAGCAGGCCAAAAATATTCAAATCATAAATATTCAACTCAAACACCTTTTCAAGACTCTAACCGATATCGCCACACCTACAATAATATTAGATAGTCCAAAAAACCACCTCTAGTATATTTAACAGACCCCGTCTCAGTTACCTTCGACTTAAGCAACCAAAAAATTTGCAAATTAAAAATATGCATCCCATACTCTTGCCCAAGACCCTAGTTAATATCTCTATCCCTACAATAATATTAGACAGCCCAAAAAACCTCCCCTATTACATTCAACGAACGTTGTCTCAGTTTCATTTCACTAAAGCAGCAAAAAGAATTTCAAATGAAAAATTGTTACTCTAGACACCATTCCAAGGCTCTAGCAGATATCGTTATTCCTACAATAATATTATACAGAATCAAAAAACCACCCCTAGTACATTCATCGAACCCTGTCTGAGCTTCCTTTAATTTAAACTGCTAACCATTTTTTAATTTTACATGATTGCCTCACACATTTTTCCAACAAATAATTAGATATTCCTATCCCTACAATAACATTCAAAAGCCTTAAAAAACACTCCGAGTACATTAAACGAATCCCGTCTCAGCTGCTTTGAACTAAAACAGCCAAACAATTTCAAAGTTAAAATAGTCACTTTAGACACCTACCCAAGATTCTATTTTATATCGCTATACCTACAATAATATTCAGCAACCCCATAAAACCCACCCTAGTACATTTAACAAACTCCTTCTGAGCTGCCTTCAACTAAAACGGGGGAAAAAATTTGAAATGAAAAATAGTCATTGAGGGCACCTTGTAAAGACTTTATTTTATATCCTCATCTTCACTTTAACTTTTAGCTACCCCAAAAAATTACCCTTAGTACATTTATCAAACCTCATCTCAGCTGCCTGCAACTATAAGAGCCAAACAATTTCAAATTAAAAACAATCACCCCAGACATCTACTAAAGTCTTCTGAAAGTGTTTGGGGTGATTATTTTTAATTTGCGAAAAAGATCATAGTCGATTAAATTTGTAGTCGCTCTAGTGAAAGCGTTTATCCTATTTTTATGTTCTTTATCAAGATTTCTTCATCGGGGGTATGTTTACAGTGAAGAATGCTCCCTGAAAAAATATTTGATAATTTTTAATACATGCGTGTACCAGTGAGAGACGACTGAATGACTAACCATTTAACTAGAAATGGATCAGTCCTCATTTGTGCACGTATGTGTCATATATTTTCAAGATATATTTTTTATAAAACTTTCATTTGAGAAACACAATGGTCGTTTAAATTTGACGATACTAATTATTAAGTTTTTTAATCATTAAAAAGTAATTTAAGTAAAATAAATTTGATTGGCAAGGGCATCGTCAAAACATTTTCATCAGGCGTGTGTTAGCCTCATTTGTGCAGATATGTATGCAAAATTACTAGGCAATTCTTTTTTAACATAATTTTTATCTAGGTAGAGCACCGTGGTCGAATGAGTGTGATGACGTGTTTCATTATATTCGCTATGTAAAGAAACCTCAATACAAAACAATAAAATCATCTCTGCATGTACGTCATCCGAGCGATTTTTGCGGGCGTAAGTTGGCACTTTCAAATAGACGCGGAACAAGTAACTTGGTACTTTTTGTTAAACGCGTGCGTTTGTAACGTTTACGACAATAAAAATTGGAAATACTAGTGAATTCAAAATAAATCAAAGTTTATTCTAATGAATTCAGATGTTTTAAAAAATGTGTAAGAAGTTCAAAAGTTTTCAAGAGAATTCTACAGAATTCAAGATATTTCTACAGAATTCTAGAGTTTTTTACAGAATTTAAGATAATTTTACGGAAATTACAGATTTCTACAGGATATTACAGAATTCTACAGATTGCACGAGAATTTTGCCAAACTCAGGAGAATTCTACTAAATTCAAGAGGTATTTATACTGAATTTCACAGAGTTATGATTAATTCAAGGGAATTCTACCTAACTCTAGAATATTTTCTTTAATTCAAAAGAATTTTGCACAATTTAGGAAAATTCTACATAATTCAAGAGAACTATACTGAATTTACGAGATATTTTTACATAATTCGTTAGAGAATTCTGTTGAATTGAAGAAAGTTCTGCCGAACTTAAAAGAATGCTACTGAATTCAAGAGAATTTTACATCATTCAACAGAATGCTACTGAATTCATGAGAATGATACAAAATTCAAGAGAACTCCACTGAATTCAAAAGAATTCTGCTGAAATCAAAAGAATGCCACAACATTAGAGCGCATTGTGCTGCTTTTAAGAAAATTCTGCTGAATTCGGAAGAATTTTTCACAATTCAGGAGAATTCTACTGATTTTTCGAAAATTCTACAGAATTCAAGGGAATTTTATAGAATTCATGAGAATGTTGTCTAATCTGGTTAATTGTGTAAAATATATTTTTAATTTTTGTATCACGTTGTCGCATGAAGTTACACCAGAGAGTCACAAGCTGCTGGAAAAGCGAACGGGGAAGAAATTATACGAACTGATCTTGTTTATGCACACACCCTTGTCGATGGCACACACCCCTGTCGTGATCCTGATGCACGAAAATACTATCATACGGAAATTCCGGAGCATTACACTTGGTGGAATAGAGAAACGAATCAATGGCAAAAACGAAAGCGTTCGGAAAAGATTGTAGGAAGAATGTATTCAGTGAATCCTTGTAACGTTGAAATATTTCATTTACGATTACTATTATTAACAATACAGGGCGGGACATAATTTAAATATTTGAATCGCGTTAATGGAATAAATCATGATACATTTACATCAACTTGTTTGGTATTAGGTCTAATTGCAGATGATGATGAGTGGAAAAGAGCTATGGAAGAAGCTATTTTGTGGATGATGCCACAAAGTCTTCGTAGATTGTTTGTTAGAATATTATTACATTGCCGCCCAATAAATCCAAGTGAACTTTGGGAAGAATTCAAGGAACAAATGTCAGAAGATTATAGTAGAAATTTTAATAACAAGGAATCCCAAAATAAAGCGTACAAACAAATTAAAAACATGTTATCTCATGAAGGTTTTAATGTAACTCATTTTGCAGGATTAATTGATATACAACACAATAATGATGAACTAGAAAATGTCTAATATATTAATATTGAAGAGGAATTAGATTTTGCAAAAAAAATTATAAGTTAAATGTTGAACAAGGGAATATAGTTGATAATGTTTTAAAAGCAGTAGAAAACTCAGGAATAGAATATTGCAAATGTATTTATGTTGATGGTCCTGGAGGTTCTGGTAAAACCTTTATTTATAAAACTCTTTGGCATTTATTAAGAAGTAGAGAAATAAAAGTATGCAATATGGCTTTCACAGGAATAGCGGCAACTTTACTTCCAAATGGAAAAACTGTGCATAGTGTTGGGTTTACCTGTACCATGATTTAATGATTCGTCATCATGTATAAAAGTTCAATCTAAAGAAGGGTTATATTTGAAAAATGTAGATGTATTTATTTGGGATGAAGCACCGATGGTTCCGAAGTATGCACTAGAAATTATGGATAGAACTTTGAGAGATATTAAAAAATGTAATATAATATTCGGTGGAATAATGAGGTGCTAGTTCAGAAATAGTTAATTTATCTATAAAGAAGAGTAAATTATGGAAAGTTTTTACAACGTACAAGTTAACACAAAATATGAGAGCTTTACAAGAAGAAACTGAATTTGTGGATTTTTTAGTAAAAATTGGTAACGGTGAACTTAATGATGTGCATGACAATGCTGACCTTCCAGAAATAATAATTGCTTCTTCAGATCCAGATATTGTTCAAGAGACGTATGATGATCTTATTAGGAATAAAACATTTGAAGTTTCAAAAATTGCAATTTTATCAGCTAGAAATGTTGATGTCGAAGATATTAATAAAAGGGTTGTTGAATTATTGGACATTGATAGAGAGAAAATATACACAAGTATTGATTGTACAGAAAATATGGATACTGGCGATTTAAATGAGGTTATTTCACCAGAATATTTAAACACTTTATAACCACCGAGTTTACCGCCTCATGAATTACGATTAAGAATTAATTCGGTAATAATGCACGGAAAACATTTCGGCATAGCAGACGTACCTACTAGCACATAAGCAGTGCTAAACGCTAGGACGAATCTTGCCCTTTCGTTTGGTACAGCTGGTGCGCCGTTTTGGGACAGCAAAAGTGCTACTGTCGCGCAAGCGCTATACTAACTACGTAGCTCGACTCAGTTTGACGCGTCTGCTGCGCCAAAATGGGTATAACAGTTGTGCCAAGCCATGCGTACAACTGCCGTACTATACGTAGCACGTCTGCTGTGCTGAAAACCTTTCAGTGTGCTTATACGAAATCTAAGTCTTAATGAAGGATTATATAATGGAACACGATTATTAATAAAATATTTATGTAATAATCGAATAAAATGTGAAATATTAAGAGGAGATAAATAAGGGCATACTGTATTTTTGAATCGTGTTACTTTATACTGTGAAAATGTTTATCCTTTTACTTTTAAAAGAAGGAAATTTCCAGTTAAGTTAGCATTCGCAATGACAATAAACAAATCTCAAGAACAGACATTCAACAAAGTTGCAATAGATTTAAGGAAAGATGTTTTTAATCACGGACAGTTATATGTTGCTTTATCAAGTGTGCGTTCACTTGACTCGATTAAAGTTTATTTAGGAAATCAGAGACATTGTTACACTATAAAAAAATTTGTTTATAATGAATTTACAATCCTTTATTACAATTATCTTTTGAAAATTTGTTAATGTAATTTAATATTGTGTAAAATTTTTATTTTTTTTAAATTTCAACTAACAATCGCAAGCATAATAAACTAAATTATCTTGAATAATTAAAAAGGTGGTTATTAAATTAAAATTTTCAAATAATTTATTTATGTAATATAATATTATATAAAATTAAATTTGTTAAATTTTACAGTTTTTTGATTTCAAAATTTTGTATTGCAATAATGAGAAATAATCTAATCAGCTTTTATGGAAATAAAAGATTTTTATCAAATATAATTAAAATTTTACATAAGTATTTATAAATATTTATCAAGAAATCATTATTAAATAATAAAAATATGTTTAAATTAATAAAAAATATATATTAAATCGTAAAAAATATTAATATTTAATTTGATTAATAAAATTGATATTATTAGGAATACTGCATAAAGCAACTATATATTTTTTTTATTATTAAGAATAAGAGATAGTTGTGAAAATTAAAATTTTTATACACGATTATTAATTTATAAATAAACAAACAAAAAATTTAATTATATAGTATCATATAAATAAACGAAAAATTAATATTTTAACATGTGAAATCTCAATTAATAAATTTAAAATTGGAAGTTTTTGAGATAAATAGATTTACATTTTTATAGTTAAATGAGAAATATCATTAATATAACTTCACATTGTGTTTTCTTATATATTTGTGATCGATGCCATATGTGTCAAATTTATAGTCGTGTGTGCTTGTATATTGTTCGATTAGGAATAAGCTATTTAAAAAATAAAATTTCTAAACAAGTACGAAACGAAATGTTTTCGGCAGTGGCTTAATTAAAAGATGAATTGTGAGTTGCGATGTAGAGATGCTTTATTATAAGAATTTAGAAAAAGAAGGATCTACATATATTAAAATTGACAACTTTTGGAGATATATTTAAATTCATTATACATAAATACATTGTATTAAGAATATTTAAATTATGTCTTCCGAATGAATAAATTTATTTTATTTTAGAATAAACTCCTAGGATAAAGGAAAAATTTTGGATGTTTATTCATTTCAGATTCGAATTGAAAAGAAAAATTAAAAATAATATATAGAAATAGTTTAATAATATATTATTAAAATGTGAAAAAATAAAAAAAACTTCGTCTTTACAAAAGAAAACATGCTTCTTCTAACGATTATATTATACGTGAAATGAATGACCTTGAAAAATTATTATTTTCGTCGTAGTATAGTTTAAGGTAAAATAAAATCAATTATTTATTTATTCTAGAAAGATCATTTAAATATTCTTAATATAATGTATGCATCTATGAAGAATGTAAACATAGCTAAAAAACCTAAAAACAATACTTACCATTTACGGTATAGGCGAAAATATGACAGACCATGATCTGACCCGTGATTTAAATATTGACACCGCTTTTGTAACTAAATGTATTGTAATTCGTTCTATTCACTGATCATGAGCGCTTAGCGTTCGGTCTTCTTGAGGAGAGTACAATCTTATTATCGGAATGTGCGCACTAATTACTAATGTCACTTTGGGTACCCTTTCTGCCTTTTTAACAAGTGATTTCTTAGTCAAGATCAAATCTTAGGCGCTTGGCGTTTGATACTTTCGAGAAGCGCGCTATATGAGTCAACGGTACAGGCGAAAATATATTAAACGTTACACTAAGAAAAAAAATTTTTTTTTGTTTGAAAACAACTCTTTTCTTTAAATAGGAAATTACGTCAGAAGCGACGTACCAAAGAACGTACTAAAGGATGTACCAACGACGTACAAAAGGACGTAATGAAGGAAGTATAAAAGGACGTACCAAAGTACGTCATTTTGTATCCCAATTCGGGTCGTCCTTTGGTACGTCCTTTTGTACGTCCTTTAGTACGTCCTTTCATAAGTACTTTTGAACGTTCTTTTATACGTACTTTTTTACGTCCTTTTGTTCGTCCACTTTTTCAAGTGGGTAGAAAGTTGATGTGTGCCATCTTTAAGAAACAGGCACTAGAAATATGTTCTCTTACTGGAAAAGGAAGAAAATTTGAAGAAAAAGAACCTGATCTCAATAAGAAAGCTGTAGATGTGATATTACGTATGGTTTCATTGCTCATCAGTAGATTATTATTCACTTATCTGATAGACCTTCAAAACAAAAAAATTCTTTTACTGCAGTTGGGAAATTTTCGAATGGAAATAAAATTTTCAAAACAAGATTTGTGCACTTGGTCGTGATATATAACAGCAATGAAGACGTTATTTTATAATAACTGTAGCAAATTATGTTAACTATATCCCTTCAAATCGAAAAATTAACAAAAAACTGCAAAAAATTTTCGTATGTGAAAGTACCTTATAAAAAAATATTCATTTTTATATATGTTAATGTATAAAACTGTATTAACTGACTGTATAAAATAAAAAATCACATCGCTAAATTGTGATATTATCTTATTATTTCTATTTCAGAGTATTGTAGACTGAGTGCGAAGAAAGCAAGGTGAAAGATACAAAATCACAGACTGGTTAAAAACAGTTTAAGATGCAAATTGAATGAACTGCAAAAGAAGAAAAGTCATATCCTAGATTCCTAATTCAATAAGTGATCGACAATTACGTTTTACTGTTTAAAGAGTTTTCAAAATATAATATTAGCAGATTACAAATAAAAAAATATACGTTGCGCATCTACAATGTTCTTCTGATTCATCCTGGAGAAGTTTCTGGAGCAAGATATCCAAAACAGATATTCCTCCTTGAATGTTTGTTAAGTTTTAATGCTCTAATACACAAATAGGCACATACGGATCATCGTTATTATATTAAAAGTTGTAATTGCTATTTTGGTCCATAGAAAAACCCGTAACTACATTTGAAGTTGGTATATTTATCATCGAACTTCAAATTTTGAGAGAATCCTGTAGACGGTGCGCTTAGAAACCTGGTGCATGACCAGATACACCAAACTCATCGCAACTACATCTGAAGTTGATATTTTTCTCATCGAAGTTTAAATTTTGAGATAATTCCTGTAGACGATGCAATTTAGCAACCTGGTGCATGACCAGGTACAACGGGGTCATAGCAACTACATCTGAAGTTGATATTTTTAACATCAAAGTTTAAATTTTGAAAGAATTACTGTACACGATGCATTTAGCAACCTGGTGCATGACCAGGTACACCGGGGTCATCGCAACTACATCCGAAGTTGATATTTTTATCATCGAAGTATAAATTTTGAAAGGATTCCCGTAGACGATGGATTTAGCAACCTGGTGCATGACTAGGTACACCGGGGTTATTGCAACTACATCTGAAGTTGATATTTTTATCATCGAAGTTTAAATTTTGAAAGAATTATTGTACACAATGCATCTAGCAACCTGGTGCATGACCCGGTACACCGGGGACATCGCAACTACATCTAAAGTTGATATTTGTACCAACAAAGTTTAAATTTTGAATGAATTCCTGTAGACGATGCATTTGGCAACCTGGTGCATGACCAGGTACAACGGCGTCATCGCAACTATATATGAAGTTGACATTTTTATCATCGAAGTTTAAATTTTGAAAGAATTCCTGTAAACGATGCATCTGGCAACCAGGTGCATGACAAGGTATATCCGGGTCATCGTAACTACATCTGAAATTGATATTTTTATCATGAAAGTTCAAATTTTGAGAGAATTCCTGTAGACGATGCATTTAGCAACCTGGTGCATGACTAGGTACACCGGGGTCATCGAAACTACATCTGAAGTTGATATTTTTATCATCGAAGTGTAAATTTTGAAAGAAATCCTGTAAACGATGCATTTAGCAACCAGGTGCATGACCAGGTATACCAGGGTTATCTCAACAACATCGGAAGTTGATATTTTTATCCTCGAAGTTTAAATTTTGAAAGAATTCCCGTAGAGGATGCATTCCGCAACCTGGTGTATGACTAGGCACACCGGGGTTATCGCAACAACATCGGAAGTTGATATTTTTATCACTGAAGTCTAAATTTTGAAAGAATTCCTTTAGACGATCTATTTAGCAGCCTGGTGCATGTCCAGGTACATCGGGGTCATCGCAACTACATCTAAAGTTGATATTTTTATCATCGAAGTTTAAAATTTTAAAAGAATTCCTGTAAACGATGGATCTAGCAAACAGGTGCATGACCAGGTACAAAGGGGCCATCCTCACTACATCTGATGTTGATATTTTCATCATCGAAGTTTAAATTTTGAGAGAATTCCTGTAGACGATGCCTTTAACAACCTGGTGCATGACTAGGTACAACGGGGTCATCCTCACTACATCTGAAGTTGATATCTTCATCTTCGAAGTTTGTATTATGAGAGAAATCCTGTAGACTATGCTTTCAGCAACCTGGTGCATGACCAGGTACACCGGGTCATCGCAACTGCCTCTGAGGTTGATATTTCCATCATCGAAGGTTAAATTTTGAGATAATTTCTGTACACGATGCATTCAGCAACCTGGTGCATGACCAGGTATATCCGTGTCACCGTAACTACATCTGAAATTGATATTTTTATCATAATAGTTTAAATTTTGAGAGAATTCCTGCAGATGATGCATTTAGCAACCTGGTGCATAACTAGGCACACCGGAGTCATCGCAACTACATCTGAAGTGGATACTAATATCATCGAAGTTTAAATTGTGAATGAATTCCTGTAGACGATGCATTTAGTAACCTGGTGCATGACCTGGTATAATAGAGTCATCGCAACTACATTCGAAGTTGATATTTTTATCCTCAAAATTTAAATTTAGAGAGTATTCCTGTAGACGATGCATTTGGCAAACCTGGTGCATGACCAGGTACACCGGGGTCATCGCAACTACATCTGATGTTGATATTTTTATCATCGAAGTTTATATTTTGAGAGAATTCCTGCAGACCATGCATTTAGAAACCTGGTGCATGATCAAGTACACCGGGGTCATCCTAGCTATATCTGAAGTTGATATGTTTATCAACGAAGTTTAAATTTTGAAAGAATTCCTGTAGACGATGCATTTGGCAACCTGGTGCATGAACAGGTACACCGGGGGCATCGCAACTACATCTGAAGTTGACATTTTTATCATCGAAGTTTATATTTCAAAAGAAGTCATCTAAACGATGCATCTAGCAACCAGGTGCATTACCAGATATACGCGGGTCATCGTAAATACATATGAAATCGATATTTTCATCATAGAAGTTTAAATTCTCAGAGAATTCCTGTAGATGATTCATTTAGCAACATGGTGCATGACCAGGTATACCGGTGTCATCGCCACTACATCTGAAGTTGATATTTTTAGGATTGAAGTTTAAATTTTAAAAGAAATCCTGTAACCGATGCATTTAGCAACCAGGTGCATGACCAGGTATACCGGGGTCATCCCAACTGCATCTAAGGTTGATATTTTTATCATCGGAGTTTAAATTTCCAGAAATTCCAGTAGACGATACATTGAGCAACCTTGTGTATGAACACGTACACCGGGGTCATGGCAACCACATATGAAGTTGATATTTTTATCATCGAAGTTTCTATTTGGAAGAATTGCTGTAGACGATGCCTTTAGCACCCATGTGCATGACCAGGTATACCGGGGTCATCACAACTACATATGAAGTTGATATTTTTATCATCAAAGTTGAGAATTTGGAAGAATTGCTGTAGACGATGCCTTTATCAACCTGGTGCATGAACAGGTATAGCGGGGACTCGCAACAGCATCTAAGGTTGATATTTTTATCATCGGAGTTTAAATTTCCAGAAATTCCTGTAGACGATGCACTTAGCAACGTTGTGTATGAAAAGGTACACCGGGTTCATGGCAACAACATATGAAGTTGATATTTTTATCATCGAAGTTTCGAATTTGGAAGAATTGCTGTAGACGATGCCTTTAGCAACCTGGTGCATGACCAGGCACAACGGGATCATCGCAACTGCATCTGGAGTTTATATTTATATCATCGAAGTTTAAATTTTGAGAGAATTCCTGTAGACGATGCCTGTAGCAATCTGGTGCATGACCAGGTACACTGGGGTCATCGAAACTACATCTAAAGTTGATATTTTTATCATCGAAGTTTAAATTTTGAAAGAATTCCTGTAGACGATGCATTTACCAACCTGGTGCATGACCAGGTACAACAGAGCCATCGCAACTACATCTGAAGTGGATATTACTATCATCGAAGTTTAAATTTTGAATGAATTACTGTAGACGACGCACTTAGCAACCTGGTGCATCACCAGTTACACCGGGGTCATCCCAACTACATCTGAAGTTGATATTTCTATCATCGAAGTTTAAATTTTTTGAGGATTCCTGTAGACGATGCATTCAGCTACCTGGTGCATGACCATATAATCAGGGGTCATCGCAACTACATCTAAAGTTGATATTTTTATCATCGAAGTTTAAATTTTGAAAGAATTCCTGTAGACGATGCATTTAGCAACCTTGTGCATGACCAGGTACACCGGGGTCATCGCAACTACATCTGAAGTTGATATTTTTAACATCGAAGTTTAAATTTTGAGATAATTCCTGTACACGATGCATTCAGAAAACTGGTGCATGGCCAGGTACAACAGGGGCATCGCAACTACATCTGAAGTTGATACTTTTATCATCGAAGTATAAATTTTTAAAGAATTCCCGTAGACGATGCATTTAGCAACCTGGTGCATGACCATATAAACCGATGTCATCGCAACTACATCTGAAGTTGATATTTTCATCAACGAAGTTTAAATTTTGAGAGCATTCCTGTAGACGATGCATTTAGAAACCTGGTGCATGACCATATAAACAGGGGTCATCGCAACTGCATCTAAAGTTGATATTTTTATCATCGAAGTTTAAATTTTGAAAGAATTCCTGTAGACGATGCCTTTAGCAATCTGGTTCATGACCAGGTACACCGTGGTCATCGCAACTACATCTGAAGTTGATATTTTCATCAACGAAGATTAAATTTTAAAAGAATTCCTGCATACGATTCATTTAGCAGCCTGGTGCATGTCCAGGTACATCGGGGTCATCGCAACTACATCTGAATTTGATATTTTCAAGATCGAAGTTTGAGTTTAAAAAAAAATCCTGTAAATGATGAATTTAGCAACCAGGTGCGTGACCAGGTATACCCGGGTCATCGTAACTACATCTGAAATTGATATTTTTTTCATGAAAGTTTAAATTTTGCGAGAATTCCTGTAGACGATGCATTTAGCAACCTTGTGTATGAACAGGTATACCGGAGTCATCGCAACTGCATCTGAAGTTGATATTTTTAAGATCGAAGTTTCAGTTTTTAAAGAAATCCAGTAAATGATGAATTTAGCAACCAGGTGCATGACCAGGTATACACGGGTCATCGTAACTGCATCTGAAACTAATATTTCTATCATGGAATTTAAAATTTTGAGAGAATTCCTGTAGACGATGCATTTAGCAACCTGGTGCATGACCAGGTATACCGGGGTCATCGCAACTGCATCTGGAGTTGATATTTTTAAGATCGAAGTTTAAGTTTTAAAAAAAATCCTGTAAGTGATGAATTTAGCACCCAGGTGCATGACCAGGTACACCGGGGTCATCGCAACTACATAAGAAGTTGATATCTTTATCATCGACGTTTAAATTTCAAAAGAATTCCTGTCAACGATGCATCTAGCAACCAGGTGCATGACCAGGTATACCCGGGTCATCGTAACTACATCTGAAACTGATATTTCTATCATGGAAGTTTAAATTTTGAGAGAATTCCTGTAGACGATGCATTTAGCCACCTGGTGCATGGCCAGGTATACCGTGGTCATCGCAACTGCATCTGATGTTGATATTTATATCATCGGAGGTTATCTTTTGAAAGAATTCCTGTACACGATGCATTTGGCAACCTGGTGCATGACCAGGTACACCTGGGTCATCGCAACTACAGCTGAAGTGGATATCTTTATCATCGAAGTTTGTATTTTGATAGAATTCTTGTAGACTATGCATTCAACAACCTGGTGCATGGCCAGGTACACTTGGGTCAACGCAACTACATCTGAAGTTGATATTTTTATCATCGAATTTTAAATGTTGAGAGAATTCCTGTAGACGATGCATTTAGCAACCTGGTGCATGACCAGATACACGGGGTTCATCGCAAATACATCTGAAGTTCATATTTTTATCATCGAATTTTAAATGTTGAAAGAATTTCTATAAAAGATGCATTTATCAACATGGTGTATGAGCAGGTAAACCGGGGTCATCGCAACTACATCTTAAGTAGATATTGTTATAATCGAAGTTTAAATTATGAGAGAAGTCCTGTGGACGATGCATTTAGCAACCCGGTGCATGACCATCTAAACCGAGGTCATTGCAACTACTTCTGAAGTTGATATTTTCATCATCGAAGTTTAAATTTTGAGAGAACTCCTGTCGGCGATGCATTCAGCAACCTGGTGCATGACCGGGTACACCGGGGTCATCGCAACTACATCTGAAGTTGATATTTTTATTTTCGAAATTTAAATTTTGAAAGAATTCCTGTAGACAATACATTTAGCAAACTGGTGCATGACCAGGTGCACTGGGGTCATCGCAACTACATCTGAAATTGATGTTTCTATTATCGCAGTTGATATTTTGAAAGAATTCCTGCGGATGATGCATTTAGCAACCCGTTGCATGACCAGGTACACCGGTATCGTCGCCACTACATCCAAAGTTGATATTTATATCACCGAAGTTTAAGTTTTTGAAGAATTCCTGTTGACGATGCAATTAGCAACACCGTGCCTGACAATATACACATAGGTCATCGCAACTACATCTGAAGATGATATTTTTATCATCGAAGTTTCAATTTTAAAGGAATTCCTGTGGACGATTGATTTAGCAACCTGGTGCATGACCAGGTAAAGCAGGGTCATTGTAAATACACATGAAGTTGATATTTTTATCGTCGAATTTTAAATTTTGAGAGAATACCTGTAAACGATGCATTTAGCAACCTGGTGCATGACCAGGTACACCGAAGTCAACGCAAATAAATTTGAAGTTGATATTTTTATCATCGGAGTTTAAATTTTAAGATAATTCCTGTACACGATGCATTTAGCAACCGGGTGCATGACCAGATGCTCCGTGGTCATCGTAACTACATCTGAAATTGATATTTTTGTCATGGAAGTTTAAATTTTGAGAGATTTCCTGTAGACGATGCATTTAGCAAACCTGTGTATGAAAAGGTACACCGAGGTCATCGAAACTACATATGAAGTTGACATTTTTATCATCGACGTTTAAATTTGAAAAGAATTCCTGTAAACGATGCATCTAGTAACCAGGTGCATGACCAGGTATACACGGGTCACCGTAACTACATCTGAAATTGATATTTTCATCATGGAAGTTTATATTTTGAGAGAATTTCTGTAGACGATGCATTTAGCAGCCTGGTGCATGACCAGGTACACCGGGCTTATCGCAACTGCATCTGAAGTTCATATTTCTATCATCGAACTTTAAATTTTGAGATAATTTCTGTACACGATGCATTTAGCAACCTGGTGCTTGACCAGATGCTCCGGGGTCATCGCAACTACATCTGAAGTTGATATCTTTCTCACCGAAGTTTAAATTTTAAGAGAATTTCTGTAAACGACGCATTTCGCAGCCCAGTGCATGACCAGGCAGACCGTGGTCATCGCAACTACATCTGAAAGTGATATTTTTATCATCGAATGTTAAATTTTAAGAGAATGTCTCTAGACGATGCATTTCGCAACCTGGTGCTTGACCAGGTACACTGGGGGGGTACACTGGGGTCATCGAAACTACATCTAAAGTTGATATATTTATCATCAAAGTTTAAATTTTGACAGAATTCCTGTACACGATGCATTCAGCAAACTGGTGCATAGCCAGGTACAACAGGGTCTTCGCAACTACATCTGAAGTTGATACTTTTATCATCGAAGTATAAATTTTGAAAGAATTCCCGTAGACGATGCATTTAGCAACCTGGTGGATGACCATATAAACAGGGGTCATCGCAACTACATCTAAAGTTGATATTTTTATCATCGAAGTTTAAATTTTGAAAGAATTCCTGTGGACGATGCATTTAGCGAGCTGGTTCATGACCAGGTACACCGCGGACATCGCAACCACATCTGAAGTTGATATTTTTATCATCAAAGCTTAAATGTTGTGAGAATTCCTGTAGACGATGCATTCAGCAGCCTGGTGCTTGACCAGGTACACCGGGCTTATCGCAACTGCATCTGAAGTTGATATTTCTATCATCGAAGTTTATATTTTGAGACAGTTCCTGTACACGATGCATTTGGCAAACTGGTGCATGACCAGGTACACTGCGGTCATCGCAACTACATCTGAAGTTGATATCTTTATCTTCGAAGTTTGTATTTTGAGAGAATTCCTGTAGACTATGCATTCAGCAACCTGATGCATGAAGCGGTACGACGGGTCATCGCAACTGCATTTGATGTTGATATTTTTATCATCGTAGTCTAAATTTAAAGAGAATTCCTGTACACAATGCATTTGGCAACCTGGTGCATGACCAGGTACACCGGGGTCATCGCAAATACATCTGAAGTTGATATTTTTATCATCGAACTTTAAATTTTGAGATAATTCCTGTACACGATGCATTTAGCAACCTGGTGCATGGCCAGATGCTCCGGGGTCATCGCAACTACATCTGAAGTTGATATTTTTATCATCCAATTTTAAATGTTGAGAGAATTCTTGTAGACGATGCATTTAGCAGCCTGGTGCATGACCAGATACTCGGGGTTCAGCGCAAAAACATCTGAAGTTGATATTTTTATCACCGAAGTTTAAATTTTAGGAGAATTTCTGTAGACGATGCATTTCGCAACCTGGCGCATGACCAGGTACACAGGGGTCATCGCAAAGACAGCTGATGTTGATATTTTTATCATCGAAGTATATATTTTAAAAGAATTCCTGTAGACGATGCATTTAGCAGCCTGATGCATGACCAGGTACACCGAGGTCATCGCAACCATATATGAAGTTGATATTTTTATCATAGAAGTTTAGAATTTGGAAGAATTGCTGTAGACGATGCCTTCACTAACTTGGTTCATGACCAGGTACAACGGGGTCATCGAAACTAAATCTGAAGTGGATATTACTATCATCGAAGTTTAAATTCTGAATGAATTACTGTAGACGACGCACTTAGCAACCTGGTGCATGACCAGGTACACCGGGGTCATCGCCACTACATCCGAAGTTGACATTTTCATCATCGAAGTTCAAATTTTGAGACAATTACGGTACACGATGCATTTGGCAACCTGGTGTATGACCAGGTACACCGGGGTCATCGCAACTACATCTGAATTTGATGTTTTTGTCATTAAAGCTTAAATGTTGAAAGAATTCCCGTAAACGATGCATTTAGCAGCCCGGTGCATGACCAGGTACACCGTGGTCATCGCAGCTACATCTGAAGTTGATATTTTCATCAACGAAGTTTAAATTTTGAGAGGACTCCTGTAGACGATGCATTTAGCAACCTGGTGCATGACCATATAAACAGAGGTTATCGCAACTACACCTGAATTTGACATTTTTATCATCGGAGTTTAAATTTTAAAAGAATTCCTGTAAACGATGCATCTAGCAACCAGGTGCATGACCAGGTATATCGGGGTCATCGTAACTACATCTGAAATTGATATTTTTATCATGAAAGTTCAAATTTTGAGAGAATTCCTGTAGACGATGCATTTAGCAACCTGGTGCATGACTAGGTACACCGGGGTCATCGAAACTACATCTGAAGTTGATATTTTTATCATCGAAGTGTAAATTTTGAAAGAAATCCTGTAAACGATGCATTTAGCAACCAGGTGCATGACCAGGTATACCAGGGTTATCTCAACAACATCGGAAGTTGATATTTTTATCCTCGAAGTTTAAATTTTGAAAGAATTCCCGTAGAGGATGCATTCCGCAACCTGGTGTATGACTAGGCACACCGGGGTTATCGCAACAACATCGGAAGTTGATATTTTTATCACTGAAGTCTAAATTTTGAAAGAATTCCTTTAGACGATCTATTTAGCAGCCTGGTGCATGTCCAGGTACATCGGGGTCATCGCAACTACATCTAAAGTTGATATTTTTATCATCGAAGTTTAAAATTTTAAAAGAATTCCTGTAAACGATGGATCTAGCAAACAGGTGCATGACCAGGTACAAAGGGGCCATCCTCACTACATCTGATGTTGATATTTTCATCATCGAAGTTTAAATTTTGAGAGAATTCCTGTAGACGATGCCTTTAACAACCTGGTGCATGACTAGGTACAACGGGGTCATCCTCACTACATCTGAAGTTGATATCTTCATCTTCGAAGTTTGTATTATGAGAGAAATCCTGTAGACTATGCTTTCAGCAACCTGGTGCATGACCAGGTACACCGGGTCATCGCAACTGCCTCTGAGGTTGATATTTCCATCATCGAAGGTTAAATTTTGAGATAATTTCTGTACACGATGCATTCAGCAACCTGGTGCATGACCAGGTATATCCGTGTCACCGTAACTACATCTGAAATTGATATTTTTATCATAATAGTTTAAATTTTGAGAGAATTCCTGCAGATGATGCATTTAGCAACCTGGTGCATAACTAGGCACACCGGAGTCATCGCAACTACATCTGAAGTGGATACTAATATCATCGAAGTTTAAATTGTGAATGAATTCCTGTAGACGATGCATTTAGTAACCTGGTGCATGACCTGGTATAATAGAGTCATCGCAACTACATTCGAAGTTGATATTTTTATCCTCAAAATTTAAATTTAGAGAGTATTCCTGTAGACGATGCATTTGGCAAACCTGGTGCATGACCAGGTACACCGGGGTCATCGCAACTACATCTGATGTTGATATTTTTATCATCGAAGTTTATATTTTGAGAGAATTCCTGCAGACCATGCATTTAGAAACCTGGTGCATGATCAAGTACACCGGGGTCATCCTAGCTATATCTGAAGTTGATATGTTTATCAACGAAGTTTAAATTTTGAAAGAATTCCTGTAGACGATGCATTTGGCAACCTGGTGCATGAACAGGTACACCGGGGGCATCGCAACTACATCTGAAGTTGACATTTTTATCATCGAAGTTTATATTTCAAAAGAAGTCATCTAAACGATGCATCTAGCAACCAGGTGCATTACCAGATATACGCGGGTCATCGTAAATACATATGAAATCGATATTTTCATCATAGAAGTTTAAATTCTCAGAGAATTCCTGTAGATGATTCATTTAGCAACATGGTGCATGACCAGGTATACCGGTGTCATCGCCACTACATCTGAAGTTGATATTTTTAGGATTGAAGTTTAAATTTTAAAAGAAATCCTGTAACCGATGCATTTAGCAACCAGGTGCATGACCAGGTATACCGGGGTCATCCCAACTGCATCTAAGGTTGATATTTTTATCATCGGAGTTTAAATTTCCAGAAATTCCAGTAGACGATACATTGAGCAACCTTGTGTATGAACACGTACACCGGGGTCATGGCAACCACATATGAAGTTGATATTTTTATCATCGAAGTTTCTATTTGGAAGAATTGCTGTAGACGATGCCTTTAGCACCCATGTGCATGACCAGGTATACCGGGGTCATCACAACTACATATGAAGTTGATATTTTTATCATCAAAGTTGAGAATTTGGAAGAATTGCTGTAGACGATGCCTTTATCAACCTGGTGCATGAACAGGTATAGCGGGGACTCGCAACAGCATCTAAGGTTGATATTTTTATCATCGGAGTTTAAATTTCCAGAAATTCCTGTAGACGATGCACTTAGCAACGTTGTGTATGAAAAGGTACACCGGGTTCATGGCAACAACATATGAAGTTGATATTTTTATCATCGAAGTTTCGAATTTGGAAGAATTGCTGTAGACGATGCCTTTAGCAACCTGGTGCATGACCAGGCACAACGGGATCATCGCAACTGCATCTGGAGTTTATATTTATATCATCGAAGTTTAAATTTTGAGAGAATTCCTGTAGACGATGCCTGTAGCAATCTGGTGCATGACCAGGTACACTGGGGTCATCGAAACTACATCTAAAGTTGATATTTTTATCATCGAAGTTTAAATTTTGAAAGAATTCCTGTAGACGATGCATTTACCAACCTGGTGCATGACCAGGTACAACAGAGCCATCGCAACTACATCTGAAGTGGATATTACTATCATCGAAGTTTAAATTTTGAATGAATTACTGTAGACGACGCACTTAGCAACCTGGTGCATCACCAGTTACACCGGGGTCATCCCAACTACATCTGAAGTTGATATTTCTATCATCGAAGTTTAAATTTTTTGAGGATTCCTGTAGACGATGCATTCAGCTACCTGGTGCATGACCATATAATCAGGGGTCATCGCAACTACATCTAAAGTTGATATTTTTATCATCGAAGTTTAAATTTTGAAAGAATTCCTGTAGACGATGCATTTAGCAACCTTGTGCATGACCAGGTACACCGGGGTCATCGCAACTACATCTGAAGTTGATATTTTTAACATCGAAGTTTAAATTTTGAGATAATTCCTGTACACGATGCATTCAGAAAACTGGTGCATGGCCAGGTACAACAGGGGCATCGCAACTACATCTGAAGTTGATACTTTTATCATCGAAGTATAAATTTTTAAAGAATTCCCGTAGACGATGCATTTAGCAACCTGGTGCATGACCATATAAACCGATGTCATCGCAACTACATCTGAAGTTGATATTTTCATCAACGAAGTTTAAATTTTGAGAGCATTCCTGTAGACGATGCATTTAGAAACCTGGTGCATGACCATATAAACAGGGGTCATCGCAACTGCATCTAAAGTTGATATTTTTATCATCGAAGTTTAAATTTTGAAAGAATTCCTGTAGACGATGCCTTTAGCAATCTGGTTCATGACCAGGTACACCGTGGTCATCGCAACTACATCTGAAGTTGATATTTTCATCAACGAAGATTAAATTTTAAAAGAATTCCTGCATACGATTCATTTAGCAGCCTGGTGCATGTCCAGGTACATCGGGGTCATCGCAACTACATCTGAATTTGATATTTTCAAGATCGAAGTTTGAGTTTAAAAAAAAATCCTGTAAATGATGAATTTAGCAACCAGGTGCGTGACCAGGTATACCCGGGTCATCGTAACTACATCTGAAATTGATATTTTTTTCATGAAAGTTTAAATTTTGCGAGAATTCCTGTAGACGATGCATTTAGCAACCTTGTGTATGAACAGGTATACCGGAGTCATCGCAACTGCATCTGAAGTTGATATTTTTAAGATCGAAGTTTCAGTTTTTAAAGAAATCCAGTAAATGATGAATTTAGCAACCAGGTGCATGACCAGGTATACACGGGTCATCGTAACTGCATCTGAAACTAATATTTCTATCATGGAATTTAAAATTTTGAGAGAATTCCTGTAGACGATGCATTTAGCAACCTGGTGCATGACCAGGTATACCGGGGTCATCGCAACTGCATCTGGAGTTGATATTTTTAAGATCGAAGTTTAAGTTTTAAAAAAAATCCTGTAAGTGATGAATTTAGCACCCAGGTGCATGACCAGGTACACCGGGGTCATCGCAACTACATAAGAAGTTGATATCTTTATCATCGACGTTTAAATTTCAAAAGAATTCCTGTCAACGATGCATCTAGCAACCAGGTGCATGACCAGGTATACCCGGGTCATCGTAACTACATCTGAAACTGATATTTCTATCATGGAAGTTTAAATTTTGAGAGAATTCCTGTAGACGATGCATTTAGCCACCTGGTGCATGGCCAGGTATACCGTGGTCATCGCAACTGCATCTGATGTTGATATTTATATCATCGGAGGTTATCTTTTGAAAGAATTCCTGTACACGATGCATTTGGCAACCTGGTGCATGACCAGGTACACCTGGGTCATCGCAACTACAGCTGAAGTGGATATCTTTATCATCGAAGTTTGTATTTTGATAGAATTCTTGTAGACTATGCATTCAACAACCTGGTGCATGGCCAGGTACACTTGGGTCAACGCAACTACATCTGAAGTTGATATTTTTATCATCGAATTTTAAATGTTGAGAGAATTCCTGTAGACGATGCATTTAGCAACCTGGTGCATGACCAGATACACGGGGTTCATCGCAAATACATCTGAAGTTCATATTTTTATCATCGAATTTTAAATGTTGAAAGAATTTCTATAAAAGATGCATTTATCAACATGGTGTATGAGCAGGTAAACCGGGGTCATCGCAACTACATCTTAAGTAGATATTGTTATAATCGAAGTTTAAATTATGAGAGAAGTCCTGTGGACGATGCATTTAGCAACCCGGTGCATGACCATCTAAACCGAGGTCATTGCAACTACTTCTGAAGTTGATATTTTCATCATCGAAGTTTAAATTTTGAGAGAACTCCTGTCGGCGATGCATTCAGCAACCTGGTGCATGACCGGGTACACCGGGGTCATCGCAACTACATCTGAAGTTGATATTTTTATTTTCGAAATTTAAATTTTGAAAGAATTCCTGTAGACAATACATTTAGCAAACTGGTGCATGACCAGGTGCACTGGGGTCATCGCAACTACATCTGAAATTGATGTTTCTATTATCGCAGTTGATATTTTGAAAGAATTCCTGCGGATGATGCATTTAGCAACCCGTTGCATGACCAGGTACACCGGTATCGTCGCCACTACATCCAAAGTTGATATTTATATCACCGAAGTTTAAGTTTTTGAAGAATTCCTGTTGACGATGCAATTAGCAACACCGTGCCTGACAATATACACATAGGTCATCGCAACTACATCTGAAGATGATATTTTTATCATCGAAGTTTCAATTTTAAAGGAATTCCTGTGGACGATTGATTTAGCAACCTGGTGCATGACCAGGTAAAGCAGGGTCATTGTAAATACACATGAAGTTGATATTTTTATCGTCGAATTTTAAATTTTGAGAGAATACCTGTAAACGATGCATTTAGCAACCTGGTGCATGACCAGGTACACCGAAGTCAACGCAAATAAATTTGAAGTTGATATTTTTATCATCGGAGTTTAAATTTTAAGATAATTCCTGTACACGATGCATTTAGCAACCGGGTGCATGACCAGATGCTCCGTGGTCATCGTAACTACATCTGAAATTGATATTTTTGTCATGGAAGTTTAAATTTTGAGAGATTTCCTGTAGACGATGCATTTAGCAAACCTGTGTATGAAAAGGTACACCGAGGTCATCGAAACTACATATGAAGTTGACATTTTTATCATCGACGTTTAAATTTGAAAAGAATTCCTGTAAACGATGCATCTAGTAACCAGGTGCATGACCAGGTATACACGGGTCACCGTAACTACATCTGAAATTGATATTTTCATCATGGAAGTTTATATTTTGAGAGAATTTCTGTAGACGATGCATTTAGCAGCCTGGTGCATGACCAGGTACACCGGGCTTATCGCAACTGCATCTGAAGTTCATATTTCTATCATCGAACTTTAAATTTTGAGATAATTTCTGTACACGATGCATTTAGCAACCTGGTGCTTGACCAGATGCTCCGGGGTCATCGCAACTACATCTGAAGTTGATATCTTTCTCACCGAAGTTTAAATTTTAAGAGAATTTCTGTAAACGACGCATTTCGCAGCCCAGTGCATGACCAGGCAGACCGTGGTCATCGCAACTACATCTGAAAGTGATATTTTTATCATCGAATGTTAAATTTTAAGAGAATGTCTCTAGACGATGCATTTCGCAACCTGGTGCTTGACCAGGTACACTGGGGGGGTACACTGGGGTCATCGAAACTACATCTAAAGTTGATATATTTATCATCAAAGTTTAAATTTTGACAGAATTCCTGTACACGATGCATTCAGCAAACTGGTGCATAGCCAGGTACAACAGGGTCTTCGCAACTACATCTGAAGTTGATACTTTTATCATCGAAGTATAAATTTTGAAAGAATTCCCGTAGACGATGCATTTAGCAACCTGGTGGATGACCATATAAACAGGGGTCATCGCAACTACATCTAAAGTTGATATTTTTATCATCGAAGTTTAAATTTTGAAAGAATTCCTGTGGACGATGCATTTAGCGAGCTGGTTCATGACCAGGTACACCGCGGACATCGCAACCACATCTGAAGTTGATATTTTTATCATCAAAGCTTAAATGTTGTGAGAATTCCTGTAGACGATGCATTCAGCAGCCTGGTGCTTGACCAGGTACACCGGGCTTATCGCAACTGCATCTGAAGTTGATATTTCTATCATCGAAGTTTATATTTTGAGACAGTTCCTGTACACGATGCATTTGGCAAACTGGTGCATGACCAGGTACACTGCGGTCATCGCAACTACATCTGAAGTTGATATCTTTATCTTCGAAGTTTGTATTTTGAGAGAATTCCTGTAGACTATGCATTCAGCAACCTGATGCATGAAGCGGTACGACGGGTCATCGCAACTGCATTTGATGTTGATATTTTTATCATCGTAGTCTAAATTTAAAGAGAATTCCTGTACACAATGCATTTGGCAACCTGGTGCATGACCAGGTACACCGGGGTCATCGCAAATACATCTGAAGTTGATATTTTTATCATCGAACTTTAAATTTTGAGATAATTCCTGTACACGATGCATTTAGCAACCTGGTGCATGGCCAGATGCTCCGGGGTCATCGCAACTACATCTGAAGTTGATATTTTTATCATCCAATTTTAAATGTTGAGAGAATTCTTGTAGACGATGCATTTAGCAGCCTGGTGCATGACCAGATACTCGGGGTTCAGCGCAAAAACATCTGAAGTTGATATTTTTATCACCGAAGTTTAAATTTTAGGAGAATTTCTGTAGACGATGCATTTCGCAACCTGGTGCATGACCAGGTACACCGGGGTCATCGCAACTACATTTGAAGTTTATATTTTCATCATCAAAGCCTAATGTTGAAAGAATTCCTGTAGAAAATGCATTTAGCAGCCCAGTGCATGACCAGGTACAGCGTGGTCATCGCAACTACATCTGGTGTTGATATTTTTATCATCGAAGGTTAAATTTTAAGAGAATTTCTGTATACGATGCATTTCGCAGCCCGGTGCATGACCAGGTACACCGTGGTCATCGCAACTACATCTGAAGATGATATTTTTATCATCCAATTTTAAATGTTGAGAGAATTCCTGTGGACGATGCATTTAGCAACCTGTTGTATGAGCAGGTACACCGGGGTCATCGCAACTACATCTGAAGTTGATATTTTTATCATCGAAGTTTAAATTTTAAGAGAATTTCTGTTGACGATGCATTTTGCAACCTGGTGCATGACCAGGTACACCGGGGTTATCGCAACTACATCTTCAGTTGACATTTTTATCATCGACGTTTAATTTCAAAAGTATTCCTGTAAACGATGCATCTAGTAACCAGGTGCATGACCAGGTATATCCGGGTCATCGTAACTACAACTGAAATTGATATTTTTTTCATGAAAGTTTAAATTTTGCGAAAATTCCTGTAGACGATGAATTTGGCAACCTGGTGCATGACCAGGTACACCGGGTCATCGCAACTGCATTTGAAGTTGATATTTATATCTTCGAAGTTTAGCTTTTGAAAGAATTCCTGTAGATGATGCATTTCGCAACTTGGTGCATTACCAGGTACACCGGGGTCATCGCAACTACATCTGAAGTTGATATTTATATCATCGAATTTTAAATGTTGAGAGAATTCCTGTAGACGATGCATTTAGCAACCTGGTGTATGATCAGGTACGCTGGGGTCATCGCAACTCCATCTGAAGTTGATATTTCTATTATCGAAGTTTAAATTTGGAGAGGATTCCTGTAGACGATGCATTGAGCAACCTGGTGCATGACCATATAAACAGGGGTCAGCGCAACTACATCTAAAGTTGATATTTTTATCATCGAAGTTTAAATTTTAAAAGAATTCCTGTAGACGATGCATTTAGCAACCTGGCGCATGACCAGGTACACCAAGGTCATCGCAACTACATCTGAAGTTGATATTTTTATCATCGAAGTTTAAATTTTGAGAGAATTCCTGTAGACGATGCCTTTTTGGCTAAAAATGAATCTTTGTTGGCTAAAATTATTATTATTTGTTAGAAAATTGAAAAATTTGCTTGAAAATTAATTTTTTCGTTGAAAATTTCACCTTTTTGTAGAAAATTCTTCTATTTGGTTTGAAAATTCAACAATTTGTTTAATTTTTTTTTTCTTTTTGACTGAAAAATCTTTCTTGGTTGACGATTCATCTCTTTGGTTCAAAATTCAACTATTTTTTTTAAATATCTTTTTTCAACTAAACTTTTTTGTTGAAAATTCATATTTTTGGGTTAAAAATTCAACTATTTTGTAGAAAATTTGTCTTTTTGCCTTGAAAATTCACCAATTTGGTTGACACTTTTTTTTCTTCACTGAATATTCAACTACTTAGTAGAAAATTGAACTCTTTTTTTAGATATTCGTTATTTTGTCTTGGAAAGTTATGTTTTTTGGTTGAAATATCAACTATTAACTTTTTGGCTAAAAATGAATCTTTGTTGGCTAAAATTATTATTATTTGTTAGAAAATTGAAAAATTTGCTTGAAAATGAATTTTTTGGTTGAAAATTTCACCTTTTTGTAGAAAATTCTTCTATTTGGTTTGAAAATTCAACAATTTGTTTAATTTTTTTTTCTTTTTGACTGAAAAATCTTTCTTGGTTGACGATTCATCTTTTTGGTTCAAAATTCAACTATTTTTTTAAAATATCTTTTTTTAACTGAACTTTTTTGTTGAAAATTCATATTTTTGGGTTATAACTTGAACTGTTGTGTAGAAAATTCATCTCTTTTATTTAAAAATTTCACGGTTCGGTAGAAAATTCAACTATTTGATTGAAAATTTAAATATTTATTGAAGAATAACCCTTTAGTTGAAAATTCATATTTTCTAGTTAAAAATTCAATTATTTTGTAGAAAATTCGTCTTTTTGCCTTGAAAATTCACCAATTTGGTTGAAATTGCTTTTATCTTGACTGACGAATGTTTCTGCATTGAATATTCATTTCTTTGGTTGAAACCAGTTTTGGAAAAGTCTATAAAAAAATATTCTCCAATTTGGAATCTAATGAAAAGAAATAATGAGGATTAGCTGGAATTCATGGAGGATCGAAACTAATTGATTCATAGGCGAAAAATAAGAGTCCGATAGAGAGGCAATGTAGTAGGATCTTGCAATAATCCATTTTACCTATTCCATGCAAAATAGCGAGACTCGTTTTAAAATGAGAAGCAGGGATCCGGGGAGGGGAAAAAATGTGAGAAAAAGGAGAAGCGTGTACAACTCATTACGTGCAATCCCGAGGGCGTAGCCAAGATGCTGAAACTGCAGCTGTGTATCGAAAGGAAGAGAAAAGGTGTATGCGGACGTCTATTCGCATTATGCATGGAAATCCACCACCGCTTTCTCTCCCCTGTACCTGTACTTGTTCCTGTACCTGTACCTGTTCCCGCAGGAGACTCGAGCTTTATCTCATTTTTTAAATAACATTACATCATCGGCTTCAGGGTCCGAAGAAAGAAAGAAAATTCCAGTTTCATTAGGTTCTTCCTCAACGAGGGGAAAACAAGTTTAGTAACCCGCTGGACCGCTCGATTATCCGGTGTAATCACAGTATTCCGCTTTAATCCACATTTAAGTCGGAGTAATCCACTTTTAATCTAGTGTAATCCAGTTATAATCTAAAGTAATCCAATTTGAAGCCGGAGTAATTCCAGTATTGCGGAGTTAGTAAATCAATTGTATGTCGGAGTCATCCACTTGTAATTCGGTGTAATGCACTTGTAATTCAGCGTAATCCAGTTTTAATTCGAAGTAATCCTCGTATTCAGGAGTAAATCAATTGTAAGCTATATTCATCCACCTGTAACTCGTAGCAATCCACTTGTAATTCAGAGGCACCCAGTTCTAATCTGCGGTAATCCAGTGGAATCTAGTTCTAATCCAGCTTAATCCTCTTGTAATCTTGAGTAATCTCACTATTCTGAAGTAAATCAATTGTAAGTCGAATTCATTCACTTCTGAGGCTGCGTAATCCACTTTTAATTCAGAGTAATCCAGTTCCAATCTGGAGTAATCCAATTTTAAGCCGGGGCTATCTCATTATTGCGGAGTGAGTTAATTAATTTTATGTCGGAGTCATCCACTTGTAATTCGGACTAATTCACTTATAATCCAGTGTATTCCAGTTATAAACCAAGGTAATCCTAGTATTCAGGAGTTAATCAATTGTAAGTCGGATTCATCCACTTGTAACTCGGAGTGATTCACTTGTAATCTAGAGTCATCCAGTTCTAATCCGCAGTAATCCTGGTATTCAGGAATAAATCAATTGTAAGTCAGATTCATCCACTTGTAACTCGGAGTAATCCACTTGTAATCCAAATTCATCCAGTTCTTATCCGAAGTAATCCAGCGGAACCTAGTTCTAATCCAACCTCTATTGTAATCTTGAGTAATCTCACTATTCCAGAGTAAAACAATTGTAAGTCGAATTCATTTACTTCTTAAGCGGATTAATCCACTTTTAATCCAGCGTAATTCAGTTTCAATCTGGAGTAATATAATTTTAAGCTGGAGCAATCCCAGTATGGCGGAGTGAGAAAATCAATTGTATGTCGGAGTCATCCATTTGTAATTCGGTGTAATCCACTTGTAATCCAGCGTAATCTAGTTCCAATCCGAGGTAATTCTAGTATTCAGGTGTAATTCGATTGTAAGTCAGATTCAACCACTTGGAACTGGGAGTGATCCCCTTGTAATCCACAGTCATCTAGTTCTAATCCGAGGTAATCCAATTATAATCCGAAATAATCCCAGTATTCTGGAGTAAATCAATTGTATATCGAAGTCATCCACTTTTAGAGTGTAGTAATCCATTTGTAATCCACCGGAATCTAGTTCTACTCCAGCCTAATTCTCTTGTAATCTTGAGTAATCTCACTATTCCGAAATAAATCATTTGTTTCCAAGTCGAATTCATTCACCTCTAAAGCGCAGTAATCCACTTTTAATCCAGCATAATCCAGTTCTAATCTGGAGTAATCTAGCTTTAAGCCGGAGTAATCCCAGTATTTTGAAGTGAGTAAATCAATCGTATGTCGGAGTGATCCACTTGTAACACGAACTAATCCACTTATAATCCAGTGTAATCCAATTCTAATCCGAGGTAATCCTTGTATTCAGGAGTAAATCAATTGTAAGTCAGATTCATCTACGTGTAACTCGGAGTAATCCACTTGTATTCCAGAGTCATCCAGTTCTAATCCGAAGTAATACAATTATAATGCGTAATAATCCCAGTATTCCGAAGTAAATCAATTGTATGTCGAAGTCGTCCACTTGTATCGTGGAGTAATCCATTTGTAATCCAGCGGAATCTAGTTCTAATCCAGCTTAATCCTCTTGTAATCTTGATTAATCTCACTATTCAGGAGTAAATCGATTGTAAGTCGAAGTCATCCACTTGTAGCGCGGGGTAATCCATTTGTAATCCAGCGTCATCCAGTTCTAATCGAGCCTAATCCTCTTGTAATAATCAGTAATCTCACTATTCAGGAGTAAATAAATTGTAAGTCGGAATCATACACTTGCAATTCGGAGTAATCCACTTGTAATCCAACAGAATCTAGTTCTAATACGGGTTGATCACCTTGTAATTGTGATTCATCTCAGTATTCGGGAATAAATCGATTGTCAATCGGATTAATCCACTTTTAACACGCAGCAATCAGATTGTAATCCAGAATAATTCAGTTCTAATCCTCTTGTAATCTTGTGTAACCTCACTATTCTGGAGTAAATCAATTGTAAGTCGAATTTCTTCTCTTCTAAGGCGGAGTAATCCATTTGTAGCGCGGAGTAATCCATTTGTAATCCAGCGGAATCTAGTTCTAATCCAGCTTAATCCCATTTTAATCTTGAGTAATCTCACTATTCTGGATTAAATCAATTGTAAGTCAAATTTATTCACTTCTGAGGCAGAGGAATCCACTTTCAATCAAGCGTAATCCAGTTATAATCTGGAGTATTCCAGTGGAATCTAGTTCTAATACGGGTTGATCACCTTGCAATCGTGATTAATCTCTGTATTCCGGAATAAATCGATTGTCAGTCGGATTGATCCACTTGTAACACGCAGAAATCCACTTGTAATCCAGAATAATTCAGTTCTTATCCTAAATAATCCATTTTAGTCCGGAGTAATTAAACGCAATCTAGTTCCAATCCGAGTTAATCACCTTGTTATACTGAGTAATCTCAGTATTCCGAATCAAATCGATTGTGAGTCGAATTTATCCTCTTATAAACGGAGTAATCCACTTGTAATCCAGCTTAATCCAGATCTTATCTGATATAATCTATTTTTAAGCCGGAGTAATCTCAGTATTCCGGAGTATATAAATTGTATGTCGGAGTCGTCCACTTGTAACTGAATAATCCATTTGTATTCCAACGGAATCCAGCTCTAATCCGAATTAATTACCCTGTAATCTTGTATAATCTCAGTTTGCCGGAGTAAATCGCTTGTAAATCGAAATAATCTACATATGAGACGGAGTAATCCACTTGTGATCTGGCGTAATCCAGTTTCAATCTGGCAAAATCCATTTTTAAGCCGGAGTAATCTCAATATTCTGGAGTATATCAATTGTATGTCGGAGTCGTGCTCTTGTAACTCTAAGTAATCCACTTGTAATCCAACGGAATCCAGCTCTAATCCGAATGAATCACCTTGCAGTCCTGTGTAATCTCAGTATGCCGGAGTAAATCGATTGTAAGTCGAAATTATCCATTTATAAAACGGAGTAATCCACTTGCGATCTGGCTCAATCTAGTTCCAATCTGGAAAAATCCATTTTTAAGCTGGAGTAATCTCAGTATTGCGGAGTAAATCATTTATATGTTGGAGTCATCCACTTGTAATTTGGAGTAATCCAATTGTAATCAAACTGAATCAAGGTCTAATCCAGCTTAATCACCTTGTGCTCCCGAGTAATCTCAGTATTTCGGAGAAAATCGATTGTCAGTTGGATTAATCCACTCGTTCGAAAGAGTAATCCTCTTGTAATTCAGCATAATCAAATTATAATCCGGCGTACTCCAATGGAAATCCGGAGTAATCCCAGTATTCCCAAGTAATCCACTTGTAACTCAACAGAATATAGTTTTAATCCGGCTTAATCCCCTTTTAGTCCTGTGCAATTCCAGTACTCCGAAGTAAATCAGTTATAAGTCGCATTCATCCACTTGTAACTCAGAGTAATCCGCTTGTAACCCAGCGTAATTCAGTTCTAACCTGGAGCAATCCACTTGCCATTCGGAGTTATCCAACTATGATCCATATAATTCCAGTATTTCGAAATAAATAAATTGCAAGTAGGAGTAATCCACGTGTAAGACGGAGTACTCCATTTGTGATACAACGGAATCTAGTTCTAATCCAGATTAGTCACCTTGTCATCTTGTATAATCTCAGTATTTCGGAGTAAATCGACTGTAAGTCGAATTAATACACTTATAACACAGAGTAATCCACTTGTAATCCAGTTCTAATCCGAGATAATCTATTTTTAAGCCGGAGTTACCCCACTCTTCTGGAGTAAATCAATTATATGTTGGAGTCATCCACTTATAACTCTGAGCAATCCACTTGTAATTCCGAGTAATCTCAGTATTCTGGATTAAATTAATTGTAAGTCGAAGTAATCCACTTGTCAGGCGGAGTGATCCAGTTATAATCCAGAGTAATCCAATTGTAAAGCGAAGTGTATCGTGGAGTAATCGAATTGTAAACCGGAGTGTATTGCGGAGTAATCCAATTGTAAACCGGAGTCTATTGCGGAGTAATCAAATTGTAACTCTCGGAGTGTATTGCGCATTTATTCCCGTGTAATACAACGGAATTTAGTTCTAATTCGAGTTAATGCCCTTTTAATTCTGAGTAATCTCAGTATTCCGTAGTAACTCAATTGTAAATCGCATTCATACACTTGTAATTAGGAGTAATCCACTTGAAATCCAATTATAATCCAAGGTAATCCTAGTATTCAGGAGTGAATAAATTGTAGGACGGATTCATCCACTTGTAACTCGGTGTAATCCACTTGCAATCCAGAGATATCCAGTTTTAATCCGAAGTAATCTAATTTTAATCTGTATAATCCCAGTATTCTAGAGTAAATCAATTGTATGTCGAAGTTATCCACTTGTAACTCTGAGTAATCCAGTTGTAATCCAATGTAATTACATTGTAAAACGGATTAATTTCAGTATTCCGGAGTGAATTCATTGTAAGTCGGATTCATCTATTTGTAACTCGGATTAATCCACTTGTAATCCAGTGTAATCCAGTTCTTATCGGAAGGAATCTACTTGTAGGACGGAGTAATTCAATTGCGATCCGAGCAATCCCAGTATTCCGCAGTGAATCGATTGTAAGCGGGAGTAATCCAATTGTAACTCGGAGTGATTCACTTGCAATCCAATTGTAATCCAGAGTAATTCTGTTCTGATCTGGAGTAATTCAATTTTAATCCAGAGTAATTCTGTTCTGATCTGGAGTAATCCCATTGTTATCCAGAGTAATTCTGTTCTGATCTGGAGTAATTCAAATGTAATCCAGAGTAATTCTGTTCTGATCTGGAGTAATCCAATTGTAATCCAGATTAATTCTGTTCTGATCTGGACTAATCCAGAGTAATTCTGTTCTGATCTGGAGTAATCCAATTGTAATCCAGATTAATTCTGTTCTGATGTGGAATAATCCAGAGTAATTCTGTTCTGATCTGGAGTAATCCAATTGTAATCCATATAATTCGAAGTGATTTACATAGGTAATCAAAATAGATTTCAACTATGTTGTTGAAATTTTTTGTTTGTTAAAAATTGATTTTCTTCCCTGAAAATTGAATTACTCCATTTGTGTTCAAAATCGAAAATTTAACTATTTTATTTTTGGTGAAAATTTGTCTTTCTTATTTGAAAATTCAAGAAAAGTCATTGAAAATTGAGATTTTATCATGAAAATTCATCTTTTTGGTTAAAAACTGAAAAATTCTATTGTTTTGAACATTTAACTTGTTGCTTGAAAATTCATGCGTTTTGTTAAAAGTTCTTCTACTTGGTTGAAAATTAAATTAATTTTGTAAAAAGTGTAACTATTTGTTGAATTTTTTTGTTTGAAAATTAATTTTTTAAACTGAAAATTTAACTATTACATTTTCAGACGAAAAATGATCTTTTTCAGTTGAAAATTCAACTACTTAGTTTAAAGTTGAACTACTTTGTTAAATAACTTTTTCTTGTTGAGCCTTCTTGATTTTATTTGAAAATGGTTTGGTTGAAAATTGAACAATTCAGTTGAAAATTAATTTTTTTGTTTCAAAATTAATTTTCTGACTGAAAATTGAGCTTTTTTATTTTCGGTGAAAATTTATCTTTCTTAATTGAAAATTCATCAATTTTTTTGACAATTTTTTGTTTGTTTGTAGAAAATTGAAATTCTGTCTTGAAAATGCATCGTTTTGGTTAAAAAGTCAACTATTCTTTTGAAAATTTAATAATTTAATACATTTTTTTAAACTGAAAATTGAACTATTCCATTTTTTATTGTAAATCTGTCTTTCTAAGTTGAAAATTGAAGTATTGGGTTGAAAATTTATGCATTTTATTACAAAATGTTTTTTTTCCTGCTGAATTAGTCTTCTAGCTTGAAAATTCATATTTTTGGTTGAAAAATCTTTTTT